>JXSR01S000192.1:91235-105661 GCA_000969725.1 Ophiothrix spiculata
ATGATCTGTCGATTTCTTCTTTATAATCTATTTTGTTATGATGTATTTCTTGTAGTTTTATATTCTTTTGAATTTGATTGTCAATGTAAAATCTGAATCTTGTACTACATTACCTTATGTTTGTCTCCAATGGAATGTTGTGAAAACACTGGACAAGCTGAGAATCGCCTGTATCCAACCTGGAACACCAATCTCTCCTGTCAAAAAGATAACGTGAAGTCATGAAAATGTTAAAACTTCATTCACAATCATTGGTTTTGAATTACGCAAAAATTTAAAGAGACTGTTAAAAGCACAATATATCAGGTTCATATGTTGTTAATGAATTACCACCAACACAAGGTATATACTGTATGCTGGCAGCGCCCCAAGAAGGAGCATTCACACAGGGGACCAACGGCTTAACATGACTTCAGAACCTCTGCATTAATATGCTGAGTCCTGTGATCTAACTGTTCGACCACCTCCCCTCAACAGCATTAATGAGAACATGTAATAACTAGTTGATTAGTGTTACCACACTTGATAAATTGTTGCCTCTCTGGATAAATCAAATAAATTTTATGTCTCTGCACACTGACTGATTCCAAAATTGTTTCTGATTTAACAGCAATAACAAGGTACAACAGCCATGTTTGATATTGAAACCAGTCTTAAGCATGTGAGGGAGTCATTTTCTTTTCATCCTAAGGGGTAAAAATGAACACAACAATATACAATGACAGCTGGATTTAGGACATACTCAATCTTACCTTTGATTTGACTGGTTCTGTGTTGACATGGTATCTTTTGATGGCAAAGTGCAATACAGACATCTGACAAAAAATATGGTGATGAAAAGTAAGGCAAAATATAATTAAAAAATGTTTTATGTAATTTTCCAGTGCATCCAGTATGTACTTGTTACATGACATGTAATACTTGTTATGGAAAATAACAACATCTTTATATCAATAGCACTTCCCAATCATTTTTTATCATCAAAACTAAATACTGAATATAAAACCCTTTGTAGAGTTGTTTTCACTCTTTTGCTGGGTTTTCTTTGCCGATGCTCATTGTCAAGCTCTTCTGCATACTGATAAACTTATTTACGCAAGTATTTGCAGAGGGGCATTTGTTCATTTTTATTTTTTTTTTACGCTCATGGTGTTGACGTGCGCATTTAGCGTGATGTACAAGAAGCTGAATAATGTTGGGACATCTTAACTAAATTAAAGATACAACACCATATGAAACTATATTGAACATTTTCAGAATTGAAATTATGCCGTTTCATTGCACCTACCTTTTGCTCATGTGGCAGCATTCCAAAGATGACAAGAGGAATCTTGACATCGTAATCACCTAAACAAACAGATATACAAACCAAAATGCCAAAGGATAAGTAAGTAGAATTTACTAGAACGGACACAGATACGCTTGAAGACATCTAAGCTATAACTAATAGAAAATTTTAAGCTTACCTGATTCGTCATTGCAATGAAACTACAATGATCCTTAAGACCTTTTCCAATCTGAAGAACCCTTAACTGGATGAAACTCTGTCAATAACTTCCTATTCCAGACCACAGGGTCTTTACTTTGATTTTCTAAATGCCCATCGTGTTTGGGTCAAGAAATTTGTGAAGAGGAATCAGGTACTCATTTTGATAGATGTGTAAACCTTATAAGATGGCCATCTAGGAATGTCACTCATAGTAGGGTGTGGAATTGTGCCTCTAGCATTAAATATGTGTGTGTTACAAAATTGAGATTCTTCAAAATGGAAATTTTTAGAAAAATGGTGTACAGTTCTCGCATGTGAAAATACATGTGCTGTTTATGTGCTAATTTAAGATTACACGATTTGCTTAGCTGTTGGGGTCTGATTCTGGAGCTTGGTTTAGTATTGGTGGGGGTGTTACTTTTCTATTCTTGTTATTTTAAACTTACCCATAAAACTCTTTGGTACATTTGCTATATGTATTGTCACATACCAACCAGGCTAGAAAAAAGAAACAAAAAATTAAACCTTTAACATTGATTTAACGAGAAAATGAACTACAAGTAGTCTTGTCTCACTCAAATTCACTACAGTCATAACAGTGGAATATTAAACAATGTACAAATTTGGTCATATCAAAAAATTAAACCTTTAACATTGATTTCACCAGAAAATGAACTACAAGTAGTCTTGTCTCACTCAAATTCACTACAGTCATAACAGTGGAATAATATACAATGTACAAATTTGGTCATATCTAAAAATCTTCTTTTGGCAAGTTCTTACTCAATTTACTTTACTCTTAACATGTGTGTCCCATTACATACAATAAGACTGATTATGAAGATTACACCATTGTTCCAAACAATAGCAACCCTCCAGAACCAGGGTTGATTTCTGAAATACTCCCTAAATATTTATTCCTTTAAAAAAAACAGACACAGTTTCAATCAATCAATGATACAAGTACTTGCATAACATGCATACCCTATGAAGGAGTCTGTTCGTACAGGGGACCCACGGCTTTACGTGACTGTCCGACCACGGAACAAGTAGAGTAAAGTTTCTTGCCCAAGGAAACAAGGAGACGAAAACCGCCCAGCCCAGGGCTCGAACCCACAATCTCTGTATTACGAGACCCGTGCTCTAACCGCTCGGCCACGCTTTCTCTACTATTCAGGCTTACCTCAGCTGTCCCTATCCTTTCTTCAGCAAGCACCCTCTTCTTGGTTCTGTTAAAATTCTCAAATTGAAATATGCGGGCATAGTCCAAGGGCAAATTCTCCTTGGGGTCCCATGGTGATGAGCGGAAACTCTTCAGCCCACGATACCTGTGTTTGATTAAAAAGATTATTCAAGGCTGAATATTCCAATCAAATGCTTTTATTTATTTCATATTTATTAGAATAATAAAATGGCAGAAGTGAGGCCAAATTGAAACATACATGGAAAATACAAAACAGATATATTATTCATGATCAAACAAAGAATAAATCAAAGTACAAATGACGACAGATGAGGAGCCAGTGATTAGGCTGGTAAAAACAAGACACTGGCAAAATGCTATTCAACTATAGTACTCCAAGAAAGCCTCAGTGTGCAGGGTGCACTACACTAAATAACTAGCGCTCGCAATCCGGCATTTCTAAAATCGGCAAAATTGACTGCCCTCTCCTAAATGAGGACCTCAAAACGTATGGAAGGGCATTATGTTTGGTCAATATTTTGTTCTTATTATAGAGTTAGATTATTTAAAGATGCTCTGATTGCATTTGTGATCTCCAGATTACTTAGGTAAAATTTAAAGGGTTTTCCTTAATTTGTGTCCGATTCTGGTAATACAAAATTTGGGTGTCATTGATATGGGCGTTATTACATCAGAAAATTTTGCCTTGATGGTGTACTTTTATCATCATTATGTGTTAGAAGAGATCATAATCAATTGAGAAAAGGTGTGGTGTGGCGCCTGCAAATATTGGCATCTATAGCATGTGCAAGTTTCCTTCCAAGAATTTAAATTCTTCTAAAGGGGTGAGGAAGTAATTTGTAGGTCTGTCCACACTTGGAGAAAAAACAGCAAATTTACAACAGTCGTCATATGAGAGCAAGAAAGTCGTATCTACAATAGCTGGCCTTTTACATAAATTTGAATTTCACACTGTTGAATGTCCAGTCTTGGGTCAGTGGCTCTTGAAGTGGTTCTTCAGTTTATGGCATTTTAAAAGCCATTGACATAAGACAAGGACATTTTGAAGGCTTTTTCACTTTCTTGTGACAAGGTGCTAAAAATATAACTTGGGTAGCCATTGCAGATGTGACTTTCTTGCACTTACATGACAAACTATGATCATCCCTCCTGGAAGATAGAATTGCCAATTTATAATTTTTAATCTATTTTCATGACGTATTATCAAAACTTAAATAATCTTGTGTCTAATTTTGATGTTTGCATCCATTTGTCAATACATTGCTTTTCCCTTATCATCACATGTCATATGATGGTGCCCATCAAAATCAATATAATGCACCAATTATTTAAAAAAAATACTGGGGACTTATAGTGCGCTATGACTCCCAGATTAGTAATTCCACTCCGCCTCTACACACTTTACAGGGAAAATCTTGTCCTATTACCTGGCAAATCTTGTCCTAGCTGGGGTATCTGTTGGGGTGTCAACCTCGTCTGGAAACATTTCATTCATACGCTCTGCTTTGTACTTCTCCAACCTAGAAAAATGATTAGCAAACATATTACCCTACAAAATTAGCACAATGTTGTCTGTAATGCCCATGATATATTTATAAGATGCAGCTAGCGTCTGGATAGATGCTAACGAAGACGCTTAAAGGTGTAGGTTCCTATTTTAGGATGTGTAATATTTACTTTTAACTGGTTGACCTTGACCTCTGAAATGCATTGTGCAAGGTTTCAACCTTAGGCTGTGTCTTGTTTTCTCTTGAGAGTCAAAAGAAAGTATGCAAGCCTGGGGATGAGGCTGTTATGTAAATACAAAAGAAATGGAAAATAGGTATACCAATTCATTTTACATTTTGTGCTATATCTCCAAAACTATAAAGAATTTTGAGATGAAATTTTGGATTTATAATCAGAAAAATATGGGCTTTCATTTGGCATCAAAAAATATACTACTTCCGGTTGAGCCCTGGGGGATGAGAATGTGATCGGAACCTACACCTTAAAGTTGAAAATATTTTTAGCGTCTTCGTAGCATCTAAAATCAAACCAGACGCTAGCTGCGTCTTGTAAGTATTATGGGTATAATTTGTTTAACCAAAATGGGATAATAAACCATACTTTTCCCATTGACATGTTAAACTATCAAACCAGTACATACTATGAAAGGTTAAAACATTTTGATATATCTCATCAAAATGGTGAACAAAGATTATCAAAAAGCTAATTAAAATTAACTAATTAAAAAATTAACTTGAAAAATAAAAATTATATTCATAATCTAGCCAATCAGAAACCAAGAATATAAAGCATGTGTAGTGGATTGAAAATTCACAATGCACTCTGTGTGCTGCATTCTGGTTTACGCGAAGGGTGTTACGCTGTTTTTGTCGGGTAATGATTTGTTCAATTTTGAATTTTAATGCCTTGGTAAAGGCTTAATTTCTTCCCACAATATGTGCAATATTATTTTTTCTGTCGTGTATGAATTAAGATAATAATTCGCATTTCATTTTGCTCAGGAAATGAGACAAAATCTAAATTTTGATTGCTGTCCCCTACAGCCCTTGTGACGCATCATAATTGACTGTCCAACTCACTTGGCTACACCTCGTGAGTGCGGACAATTCAAACTTCAGCACATGGTGCATTATTTTTGTACAATTTCACTCACATCACAGAGTTATTAGTTTATAAATCAAAGACCATACAGTAAAGTGGCTTGTCAAATGTTTGCTCAATAAAGTACACACAAATGCCATGCAGACACATCAACTGAAATTTCTTTCACAAAATGCAAGTGGTTGAAGACGTCACAATTCATTTTTGAGAAATAGAACAAGATGCTACCGTTTGAAAACTTAAAAATTACTGCCCATATAACACCTACTGCTCAAATATTACACAACTATCAATCAGAACAAAATGTTTATCAAGATATTCATAGGTATGAACGTAGCAGAACCAAATGTTCTTTAGGCCATATTCAACATTTGCAAGGGTAGTTTCAAGGTTTGGGTAAAGTTAGGGTATAGGGTAAGGTTTGTACTCACATTGCCGTCTCTTGTTCCGCGTCATAGTTATCATCCCAGTGCACTGCTTTACCTGAAGTAATGCTTATCTGTAGAGGAAATGAAATACAAACACTGAAAATAATGTGAGCACAAATGGGTAATTGTGTGGATGCAGTATTAATAACTGCATAAGAAATTGTTACGGATGGGACATAAATTCACAACCTCCAAGATGAGTATTGACAAGGTATGGTCTGTTTCATCGCCCATTTGATCTTTATTCAATCAGGTGTGAATGATTTCTTTATTCGATGAAGCGATTTGCATGGCCTTTTAGTTTTTATTGTTCTCAAAGAAAAGGGCTTACATTGGGCCTAAAAAGCGTCAGTTTTCTTTATAACAAGAACATGTTATTGTTAAACATTTTGAGGCTAACTTCAAATTTCTAGCGTCAAGATTTTTGTCCTCATTTTGAATAATGACTATACATACCGTTTCATACTCCATATCATTAGTATCTGCAATGCTTTGTTCATCTTCATCACTCCCTTCATCACTGTTTTCAACTGCTCCCATCTCATCATCATCATCACCTTCATCCTGCACACAAAAATACAAGATACAAGTTATATTGGCTGAAGTGTAAATATAGAAAAACAAGTTTTACAGTCACCAGAACGTCAGGGTGGTCATTTTTTCCCTATTTCCCTTTTCCATTGAGATAATGCATAAAGTCACCTGCAAATTGGTCAGAGGTGGAGACCCAGTAGGGGTACAAGTTTTATCATTTATCTAAACTTGGTGAACAATATTAAACTGCCAACAGAACAAATGTGATGTCTATACCTGTTTTTACGTTTAATCCAAATAATCACTTAGCAAAGGACCTAAAATTCCAAGGCGGCAGTAAACATTTCAAAATACATTGTCACAAGACTGGTATAAGTTTGATGCTCATACTAATGTTATGAAGGTCAAGGAATCCATTCAATACATACATTACATCTTATTTATTTTAATACATTCACTTCAGTGACTCTTCCAAAAACCAATTCAACCACATCAATACCTACCGACTCATCTTCATCCTCATCGTTTTCATCTCCGCTGTCCACAATCCAGGCAGCCTGGTACTCAGATGTACCCTTGGGCACTCTCTTGGTGATTTTCTGGGTCTCCTCCTTCAGGGCAGCTACAAAGAATAAGAAATTTGGCAATTAATATTTTCCTCACCAAAATATTGGTCTGACTTTGAGGTAAATCTTCCAAATACTTCCTAAGAAATTCTGACTTTCTAAATTTCTGGAAATTACAGACAGCACCTTCTGCTTCAGGACGTTCCTCTTACGCAGGCCGAGTCTGCTCTCCTTCTATAGAAGCAGAGAAAGCTTAACTCTCCAAGGACTCTTGTTGAGATTGATCTACCCTGCCTAGCACATATTCTATCCTATTAAAACATTACCTTCAGCTTCAGCCAGTTCCTCTTCTGTTGGCCATGTCTGTTCACCTTCCATAGGATCAGGGACAGCTTCACTCTCGAGGGATTCTTGCTGAGATGGATCTACTCTCCCCAGCACCTTAACATCTTCCTCCATACCCATACTGTTGTCATCGTCTCCATCCTGCAACAAAGGAATAACTCATTCAATTTTGGCTATTGCGAACATGCCATTGCTAGTCAAAAGACACTGGTTAATGCAATTACTGCACTGCCTAAATTACCTTTCCCTCTTGGCCTACTCCAAGCTTCTTTACTGCCATAGCAATAATACTCCAAACTGGTCTTAAACTGTGTGGTTTTCTTTTCCATCTATTATTTGAAAATGTCTAAGGTGATTACTAAAAACTTACCATTTTCAACATCGCATGTTGTATGTTATTACGTTGATTACAGTTGAAAATATGAACTAAGCAAATACATGGATCTTTGTAATTTGTTCATGAATCAATATTCATACACTCCGCATGTGCTGCATGTGTCACATAGCCAATCAGAACGCAAGAATATAAAGTACGCGGAGTGCAGTGGATATTCTCAATCCACTGCGCTTGTTGCTCATCGATTTGCGTGGTGGGCGTTGAAATGCGCATTTATTAACCTATAATCAAAATATATAATGAACCTTAGTGCAGCATCACATGGCCCACAGGCAACTGTCCAACTGTTATGGCATTTCTATTGCCAATGACAATGTTCGAGTATGAGGCTGAAGCTAATGTGGTTTCATTGCAAAGCCTTTCAAACACATTGCACCTGAGTGTTAACTTAGCTTTCAATGTTGGCTGAAAATATTTATGCATATTTCACTATGAATTAATACTTTTCATCATGTATATTTCATCTACATGCAAAAGAAACCATTTAAAATTTCAAATCTTGATTATTCTCAATAAAACTTGGGACTTGTGCCCTTATATTTTTAATCAAATTTTAAATTGACTTGTCTCAATCCATTAAAGTTTTAACAGATTAACACATAAGCTACCTACCATAGCCATATCATCTCTCTTGCTTTTCTTCTGAGACCCTCTAGAGTTCAAAGGGCAAGGGTCAGAGGGCATGTCAATCTGATCCAACTGAAAGTCGCCCAAACCAGGAAGGTGCACTAAGCCGTTGACGGATAATGAGGATCCACGTAAGAACCCAGACACTTTCAGGGTTCCTATGGTACTCTGCAAATGAGATTAGGATGACATATATGAATGTAATAATACACATTGTTCTAAAAAGGCCTTTGTTACCTTGATTGGTTTCTTTAATTTCATCCATTAATTCTGAAGTAAACCAATTTAATACACTGGACATCCAGTCAAAACATTTGCTACAAATGACATGTTTTGTTGTTGAACAAAAAAAAAAAAAAACACACACGCAATACAACCTTGCCTCAGTTGCTCATATTAGGTTAAGTGTCTCCATAATAAAAATGCTTCATGTTCTGATCACTGGTTCATGCCTGACTTCTCAGTTGATGCTGACCCAGACTAAGTATGGTGATCAGTTTGATCATGGTTCAAGGCACAGCTAAGCATGACCCAGTACTAAACTTAGCAACTATTGATTTTGATGTCAAACTATGATGCCGAATAAAGAGGATATCCCTAATTCCTAATCTGGCTGAAGACATGGACTTTTCATGTACTAGCCCTCATAGAAGGAAAGAATGAATATTTTGTGCTTTTTCTTTTCTATCAGCTCAAATCTCAACACCTTTTACTTGAAACATCCATTGAAAAAATAAATCTAAGATAATTTAGATAAAATACTCAGATTTGCTACTATTGATAATGATAGAAATGGGAAAAATATCCACATGATAAGGCCTAAAAAAAATTTGTTGTGTTGCCCTCAAGTGCAAATTTTATGTTGGGCGGTAGGTAGGCTTTTTTTTTTTTCAAACTCATGCAATTTTTGCATTTAAAAGGTTACTTCTGGTGTTTTTCAAACAAAGAAACAAAATCCCCATCCAACAAAATACTAGCAACAGAGCTAAAACAAACCTGCACCCCTTGATGCGGTCAAACAAACCGCAAAACTATCCATTTTCACAGATAAAAAAATGATCGAATACAAACTACGGCACATGGGCTATCGACAGTCCGTCTTTAGAGACAGCCTGTAGTTAAAACAGCGCCAGTTATACGGGTCGTATAGCTGGCGCTGTTTTAACTAAATATAACTGCCTAAGAAAATGCTTAAAAAGATACGTTTTATACTATTTTTGTATCGTGTTTACTGTTATATAGCTCAATAAATATTAATTAACTTTGTTTATATTTTCTTTTTTGTGTTTTCCGCTTGTGTTTTGTTTTATTGAATAAAATGCTAAATAGGTAAAAGCATTGAGTGCACGGTCCTCGGTTCACTGTGAATGGACGCCTCTGCTACAATACTTGTGCGTGTGTGGTACATATTGCTGTCAAGACAGAGCGTTGTTCACGTCTGTTGGTGAGACTATAGTTCGAAATTCAGTTGAGTTTGGCCTGTGTTACTTTTAACTGTGTTTCTGATGGTTAACGTTGATGCGGAGAGAGATTCATGTCCCTAAAGGTTGATTTTTTTCAGTGATTATTAACTGTTTTGTTGGTCTACTTGTGGGTCATGAAAGAGTTTGGTGTAGCTTTGTAACGAAAAGTTACTTGGATAGAGATTTTCGCCCAGAAAACAGGTAAAATATTTAAAAATGAAAAAAAAAATGTTGTGTTGCCCTCAGCACCCGGTCCCGTTTTTTGAAAAACTCGGACAGGGCGCTGAGGGCAACTCAACAATTTATTTTTAGGCCTAATCAAGTTTGTCAGATCACCACCTGACCATATGAGACACCTGTTTTATTTGTGGATTTTCAATAACTTAAGCAGTCCCTCTATCCAACTTTAAAACTCAAACTCTTGATTCAAGAATTTCAACTGATTCTTAAAACGAAAATGCATGCTCACTTGAGCGCTTTTGCCAAGAAACATTATAGCTTGTTCACTCTGACTGTTGGTCCCAGTTCGTAGGTGAGTATGTTTTTGCTTTGAAAATTGCTTTAAAATTCTGAAATATGTAATTAAAGCAGAGCTAAATTTACATCAATTTAAACACTTACATCATTTTCTGATGGTTGAAATTCCACATCCCTGGCCATCAGATGAGGTCTTGTGTCTCTCCACCTCACTGTCTTAAGCTTCTGTTCTCCTAAATGACGCAATAATAGCAGCCCTTCTTGAGCTGTGTCTAATGGATACAACTTGTGATCTGGAAACCTAAAATGATGATAATACCATAAAGTCTAGAATAAAGATCTTGGGAAAATCCATGCTTTATATCAAGTGGAAAACAAAGCAGATTTAGATAAACTAAGATTTTCTCTGATAAACTGTATTTATCAAATATACCATAGAGTCGGTACTAATATACATGTAGATGGGGAAAATACATTGGCAGAGATTGCATTTATGTGATTCGTAGACTTGATCTGAATGGGTATCAGGTTCAAGTCAGTAGGAGTATATAAATACTTATAAATGAACTCAATTACACAAGAATTCATTTTTTGCCAAGAGAATTACGAATTGGAATTATCTACCATAACATCTTGTATTAATAACTGAACCAGAACTATTTAAACACACATTCAACTATCATATCAACAACTACATCAAAGCCAGGATAAGTAACCAACTATGCAATCAACCCTGGCCGTTTGACCTTATCGGAGTGTTGACCACTATTTCTAGAGAAAAACACCTTAGAAAATAGAATTGATTAGACAAACAAGACACAGACCACCATAAAATGACTGACTTAATAAAAACATGTGAGCCCAGTTAAACTCTTAAATTTGTAGAATATTTCATGCAAACGGAATGGAAGAGAGTCCAAAGACTCATGCAAACTATAACACAGAGAGTCCAATTGGACTCATTACACGAAATTCTACCCCTGTCATTCATTACCTTCTGTCTAGAATTTTCTGTAAATTCTTCTTCTGCTCACTTCTTTTCTTGATGGGAATCTCTCCCAAACCCTGAAAAGCAAAAGCAAATTAACAGAAATGACAAAGATATACTGTATAAGTGGTTTGTTCCGCGCTACATTAATTTTCGCGCTTTTTGCGCTCAACTCGCCTAGCGCGGTGCACTTTAAATAACTCACAAGTGCGAAAATAAAAGCGTGCAAAATGATTCAAAATAGCTCGAAATTAGACTTGCGCGAAAATAAATGAGCACCAAAATATTGGCGTTTAAAGTATGCTTTAGAAAGGTATTTGTGGCATATTTACAAAAGGGAAATAACTTATTCCTTTGGTGACTTGGTATTCACAACAGAAGAATGAATTTATTTCATGGACTAGTTTTTCCAGATTTTGTGAAAACAAACGTCAATAGACTATTTATACTCCAGAAATGACTAATCCAGGAACAAAGTTATTCCTTGATTAACTATTGTGAATGCGGGTCAAGGAGTTCAAATTTGCTGTGGCATAAATATATTTCCTTGTGCATCAAGCACGAAACTCAGGCCTCTCCAAAACATCAATTCCTTTTAATGGGGGTTTAGCCCTGATATTTTGTACTTTTTCCTACCTGTGTTACTAACGTTGTTGTCGGTAAACCTTGCGCAAACAAACATGTAAGACAGGTCTCTCCCCAGCCATCAATGCCTTCTGATGGAGATGCGACACATAATAAGGAGTCTGCTACTTTGGCTGCATCCAAGATGGCGGAGATATTGGTTGGTGGGCACACAAATGTAAACCGCTGCTTGAATTTGGGCACACTGAAAAACAAACCAAATGTTATGAGTACTCCATCAATGAGATCGGATTAAAAATGGCACCAATGAGGAGCCTGCCAGTCCTGCATATAAGCCAGTAAACATCATTTTGAAAAGGGGATTGATTGCATTTTATTTTGAAAATGTTTGTTTTGGTTGACCCAGTACAAACGTCACTTATTTGGAAAAAGTGATACTCAAAAAAACAATTGGAAAAAGAGTAGGAATTTTATAGAAGCTTTTCCCTAACAGACTCATTTTATAACCCTAAAGATTGAGTATTATGAGATGTTTTATGAGATGTATTATGAGATTTTTGGTGATACATTTGGATTTTCTTAGAGGAGGGGTTGGCTAAAAAAAAAAGGGGGGAACTATCATTTTGTGCCTGCTCTGGTTACAAGCCTGTTTGTATACTTGTATACTACCTTACCTGATATCAAAGATGAGTTCATTTTTACTAGGATATACAACAATACTATCATCACACTCCAGTAGATGCTTTACAATATGGATGGGAGTACACTCCTCATACAAACCAACAACAACCTGAAACGGAAATAGGAAAATAAATCAACTGGGTGGTAAACCTTTACACCTACACATACAGAGATAAAATACCATTTAATATGATAAGACTGACCTAAGCTATCATTTAAAACTTTTTCTGTTTCTAGCCTAGCTATCTGCTTGAAAAGGGGGATTCAGAAACTTGTATTTCACCGGAATTCTAACCGATTTTCTCGTAAAAAGAAGGCTGAAAAACGCCTGATTTCAATAGAGGATCTCCTGTTTCCCAAGCTCCTGACACCGAAATCGGAGTCGCAGCGTTTTGGTCCCTGCATGTAACACCCATCTATAATGTATGCAAGGTTTTAGCCAGCCAGCCGTGTAGGCCGTGTTTTACGCGGTCATATTCGAAAAATCACAGCCAATTTTTGAATAACATGGCATATACATCTATACAATAGCTGTGTACAAAAACTGAAACTCGTAAAATGTGTACAGTGAAAGATCGTGATCGTAAGTTGTCATCATGATTCAATCTCTTACCTATATAAAATGGAACAGTCCAATGTCATTTTGAGGTCACATAACCGTAGTTCAGAGGTCAATTTCATTCATAAAACGGAAGTTAGCCCATGATTGACAGCTAGGCGATCGTCAAAAACAACGGGATTTTCCCGATAAATATTAGTGACTTTTAACCTAGATTTCAGGAAAGGTAAGTATACCGATCAAATGAAACATAGTCGCGAGTAATATTTATAGTTTTAGAACTTGAAAAATGTTTACTTTTGTAAGCTTTACCAAATTCCTTGTGCACACTAAGAATTCACATTTTGACGTGTCATGTACCTGTATTACTGAGTCTGCCGAATTTGGAAACATTGGCATTGACTTTACTACACTCCCGGGACTACACTGAATAGCATTCTGCTTGGTCTGTCAACATTTGTTGGTGAACAAAAAATAACTGTTTTGACTCATTTTATTTTTTTAAACTTAGTCTTAAAAAAATGTATTCTATTATGTGTAACATTCATATTTTGCCCAATACATGTATATTCTTACATTATGCTGCGGCGCTAATATTTTGTGCATGTATTTAACCAAGTGTTTTGTCACATTGTGTATAATTTCATGTCTCCATTCCAACTCATAAACCATAAAAAGCAAAATTGTCTCCAAAAAAATCAACAAAAGGTATAATTTCAAATTGTCTTGGTAAAAAATTGCCTCAAAAAAATTAGAAAAAAGTGCCAAATACAGCTCAGATTGCACCAGAGATCATTTAAAAACCCAGAGCTTCCAGGGCCCTTATTTAAAGCGTGCCCTGGACCCCGGCTGTACATTTGTAGGTGCATCCCGCTCGCGGCTACGTGCCCGCAGTTATCTTGTCACTAAAAACTTACACACCCAACTTTTTTTGTTACACACCAAATTTGCAAAATACTACCTAAGACCTTGAATGTATGTATACAAAAAGAGTGTAATTTTGTGATTTTCTGAAGTGAGATTTAAACCTTAATTTAGTGATGAACTAATCATCAGAGGATCACTCAAATGACACCAATTCACCCAGGATATCATCATACTTACCACAAGATGGGGTGCTGTATCCTTTCCTCCAACACAACGTCTCCTTGAAATAACTTCATCCCTCTTTTTAAGTCTTCTCTGCTGTGCCTGCATAATGCAAATGGGCATTTCCATGAAAAATGGACATGAGTCAAAAAAATCAACTTCACTTCTGGACTTCATTTTTACTCACAATTTATTGCTAACATATGTCTGGATCATGACATAAACTTTTTTACCCAATCCAAAACCATTTTTTTGTGTTTAAATTACGTTTTCTGAAGAGACAGTTTAGCTCCCAATTTAAGGTAAAAAAGGTGTATTTCTAAAATGTTCTACATTTTAAAACAGAAAGCACAGAACCAGCAAAGTAAAATATATTTTTGTACT
>JXSR01S000192.1:182846-211268 GCA_000969725.1 Ophiothrix spiculata
TGTAAAGCACACTATTGAATAGTATCAGGACCTGATCAGGTTGAAGCTGAGATTCAATTTTGACCATCCGTTTTCAATGCGGTTCTGTCATCATCTTTGTATAAAAAGTTTCCACACAAAAAACGGATGAATCGCACCAGGGACCAATTCAAGTATACACATGTGTTTTCGGATAGCCGCACCACAATTGGACCGGATAAAATGAATCGCTCTAGCTGAAAACCATTATATCCATTCAAATTGAACGCATGCGGACTGAAAATTGATGGTCAAAATTTAATCAGCTTCAACCTGATACCATTCAATTGTTTGCTTTAAATTATACCACTACCAGTACCCTTACAGTACAAAATGCATCGCAACCGCACCGCAAATGGATAAAAGGAATCTCACATTTAATGTCCAATTTTTTAGTTCCAAATTTTATGACACCCCAAAATGCTGCAAAAAAAAAAAACATGTCCAAGGGCCTGGTATAGGTCTCATTCCAGGCTCAAATCACAAGGAAAAAAAAAACATTTTTGTAAAGCAAAACTGTCTGTTTAAAGTAACTTTATAGCATGTGGGCATGAGATAATAATAGATCCAGACACATGCAGGTATGTTTCTGAACCACTCCCAACATAAATCTGACATTGTATATGACCATTATGATGAGTAAGGCCTACATCAACAAACAATGGCATATTGAAGTAGATGCTTTAATAGTTAGGGTTACCTTTGACCTGATTCTACCAGCTTTTACTGCCACTACAGGTGTCATGATGTCATGTTACTGAATTCCATCATTAAATTTGAAATGTGCATGAGACATGGACAAAAATTATGTTTGGACTAACACTTTTTATTTTTTAACTCATCAACAACCCTACTCAGTGAAGGTTTAAAATGTGATGATTTTGTTGACATTTCATATTTAAGGATAGGGGCCTGCATTTGAAGAGTTAAAAAAAAATAGTGTTTAACAAGAATTTCTTAAATAAGGGTGGGCATGCTAGGACACTGCCTTAAAATTTTGAAGGCCTAAAATGGGGTAGGATGCCTACATTTTTGCCACTTTGGTTATCTATGTTGCTGTTTTTTTAGTTTATCAAACGAGTACAATAACTAGTTGCATTGCATTACAAGCAAAATGAGCTAAAATAGGTACTCCAGTTTCAACTTGGAAATCCATATTTTGAGATTTTGTAATCAGGATAAAACAAAACATGTACAGAATTCATGAAACAATCTTGCACCTTTATAGGCATTGTTTGCAGCAGGTAGCAATTGTCTTTCATCAGGCCTGTTTCTGTCATATTGGGCAAAATCACCCAATATTTCTAGGAGTGAGCTTAGGGGATCACCAACATGTGACATTGTGCACATGATAAAGAGAAAGGAGGTTTTTTTTTCACCAGTAAACCACTTATGCAAAGCGTTGTCAAAGGTATTTTTCCTGATTCCTCTTGAGGTAGGATTTAATGTAAGGGGTACAATGATGTTTTTTTTTGTTAGCCAAAATATTACACTTATAAGTTATCACATTCAAAGAGATTATTGTTTAGCTGTTGTCACTTTTTTTTTCTGTTTCATGTGTTAAGCCACAAAGTATATCTTAAATTGCATCTGTTTCCAAGCAGAGTAGCAAGTGTTATGCTAAGGTCAGGTTCAAGTGACAAAGTGTGAAGTGATTGTAAACATTGTGTGTGGCAGACTCAGCAAGTTTTGGTTCCACTATCATGGGTCTACCAGGGAACAACTACCAGCTAAAATATTCAGCTATTTGTCAAAAGTTGTACCATCTGTCACTAGAAAGCATATAGCATGTTGGGAGGGCCCCCAGAGTAGATTGCCACTAAGCAATAGTGGTTTATCAAGAAAATAAAAGGGATTGGAGATGGAGAATACTCCAGGGTGGGGAGGGATGTCTAGGCAAAATGTGGACAAAGGGTTGAGAAGGGGAAGATAGTAAAATAAAGCTTTTAACAAACAAGACTGGTTTTTACATGATTAAATAATTGAACAGACAAAAATTATCATGTTGATGACAAGACGCTTGTCATTCCTCTGAAGATAGGTTTTCAGTTTCCCATCACCACCTGCACCTCATTTTCAAATGAATCCGCTCAAGTTCAAATGTAATTTTTTAGATCATCATGAAATTTTCAGGAGTGTTGACGAGAGTGTTATGCATCGTTGGTGCACTCATTTCAAAAGTTGGGCCCCAGTGTTAACTTTGATTCGAACTGGTCAAATAATCCATCCCAATGATCCTGATGATTTTGATTGTATCAGCAGCAGTAGCAGACCTATCATTCCTGAAAACCAAACACTGTCAAGTTTATCAGCAGGTGTCAGTCTGTAACCCAAACACAGAATGTTTGTTGACATGGAAATGTCAAAGGTCAAATGGGTAGATGCAATTACGCTCCTGTAGATAAGTTAATGTTGCAGAAAATTTGATAAAATCATGTTCATAGGGGATTTAAGGCCCAAACATAGTCGACCTCCAAACAAAATTTTTCCTACCAAACATTTGGTCGTGATGTCACCAAATATTTGTCATCAAATTTAAACTATGAATGGGTAGCAAACATTTGGTCCAATGTATATGGCAATTCAATAACATGTGCAATCTAGCTTGAAGTTTTATTTGGTCTCAAATCGGTGTTGAAGTTATTTTGTTTGGAGTCACTCGTCACGATTAAATGTTTGGTAGGAAAAATTTTGTTTGGAAGTAGACTATAATTCGGCCCTTAATCAATTTAAATCTTCAAGAAGAATACACTTTACTAAAGCATTTGAAAGTTTTAAACAAAAAGTGGGGTTTCAAGCATTAAATTAATGAAAGCAATAGTATATAATTTTGATCAAAAAAGGATTTAGGTAAAAACAGCCTAAAATGAAAGAATACGACTATCTAAGTGCATTTACAAGAGTATTTTCTCAAAAACTTGTAAAGACAAAAAAAAAAATTTTTGCCACTAAAAAATTGATAAAAAGTATGTCTGCTTTCCTATACACGTGGAATCAAATTCGGGATCCCGAATTTAATTCAACAATGGCCATAACTGAAAAGCATCTTTTAGCCAAATCATAATGAGGGTGTCAATATCTGCGAAAAAAAATTGGGTGTACTTTTAAGTTTAAGTCTCATATCATTCAGAGGAAACTGATGAGTCTGATGCTTGTGCCCCACCACTCAGAAAATCCTGGGCACGCGACTGTACAAAAGTATAGGGCCTACCTTTTTCCAGGTTATTAGTTAATATGGAATAAATATGCAAATAAAAGATCTAGTGGCTGTTTTTCTTCCTTCCTTTAAACTTTTGGATTGAATTCCACACCTTCACCACCCCTATCTAGTCATGTACCAACAAAAGTCCATTGACACTCAGCCTTGGTGTAAGCTCTGGCTTGCACAAGTAGATCTACAGAAAAGGACTACCTGTACCTACCATGACAAATTGTGAGGATGTATCAGATTATATATCTATTATATGTAGTCCCTCAATCAGGACTATTGGTTTGCCTCGCTCCCTATGATCCTTCTAAGTTCTAGATGGACTTCTTGGGGAGCAGGTTGGCACAGTGGTAGTTCTCTCGCCTTGCACCCGGCGCTTTATGTGCATTTGGTTTTCAGTCCATGCTCCTAGGTTTTTCTCTGGGTAGTCTGGTCTTCCTCCTGCATTCAAAAACTGAATTTAAAAACATGTTGGAGCCCTGCTGAATTAAGATAGGCTTAATTCATTTAGCTTACTTTGACACTTTGTACCAAAGTACCAAGTTAAGCTTCCTTGACGAAAGCCTAAACAAGATGATTTTTTAAAAAGGTGCTTTAAAATCTGCAGTTGCTAAACTAATTCTTTATTTTATTCTTTACAGCTTGGCATTCCAGCAGATAGCATCGCAGTATACAAAGGTGTGCCACCATTCATAACACCACCTACACCAGAAGAAAGCCCTGACAGTGAAGAGATCCTTGTAACCACACAGGAAGGCCCCAGCGTTGCCGAGACCGGCAATGAAAAGAAAGGGAAAAACAAGGGCGCTTTTTCAATCCTTTCTAGTCCTGGCCTCTTTATAGCACTCATTGTCATCGGTAGTTTATCCGTTGTTGTAATTACAGTTGGATTTATATATCTAGTGTGTGATAGGCGGCGCTCTACGAGAGGAGAATATGTGACAAATTCTATCAACAAAGATTTGGACCTTGGTATAGACAATCCTGCCATGTTGCAGGATAAGACGATCTCAAATGGCAACGGGGCACACTTAGTAAACATTAAAGTTATAGATGACCAAGACATTGTGCCTTATGATAGTTTTACACAGGAGGAAATTATGAACTGCGAGGTGGAGGACACACATCTCTAACATTTTGTAGACATTTTCAGCAAGACTTTATACTCCTTAACCTGTGCCTTGTACAAGACGATAAAGACATACCGTATGATAATTTTACTCAAGAAAACAATATATGGACTGGTGTGAAGTGGATTGAAGCGATGCATATCTTACAATTTGAATTTTTATCAGATTCACTTGATGCCTTGTAGAGATGGTAAAGATATACCATACCATAGTTTTACAGAAGATGGGATCACGAGATTGGACACATGTGAGCACAATTTTCTTACATCATGATCATGCTTCTTTGTGCCTTGTAATTGTAGAGACAGCAAAATATTGGTATGACAACAGTTTTATGAGACTCTTATGCAAAAAGGAATCAGGAATTGCCACATTTTGTAACAATTTATCATTGTATTTATCATGACTTGGCCAGCAATCCATCTGCTCATCATTTTGGACGGACAATTGTAATTTGAGACAGGCAAAATTGTCAATTTTAGAACATTTTACACTGTTGAAGACCATTTTGGATGATTTTGACCATTTTTATTCGGCACCATGTTTTTCATTATCAAAATTCTAGAGCCAGTGCAGTGACAAGCACTGCTTCATGTACTAGTCGTACGATGTACACCATAAAACCTTATGCATTGGAAGATGCACATCTATACCATAATGTTTTGTTGTTAATGTTTTCTTCATATTTCTGCTTAGATTAACCTTGTGCCTGGTACAGATGAACAATATATCATTATACCTTGAATTGTGACATGGGGATGTACACATCTGTTACATTGGTAACAGTTAGTCCTCCTGTTAATCTGTGACTTTTACAGGTGATCAACATATTGCACATTACAACAGTGACGTCAAAAAAAGTGGATGTACCTTTTTGGGTCTCTCATGTCAGTTGCCCCCCTAACAATAAACCTCACAATGTACCTGCATTACAATAAGTTTACCAACAAGGAATGGTGAACCTCGAAGTAAAGGACAATTGAGTACAAATTTTTCCAGCTTTTTCCTGAATTAACATATTTTTCCTTGAAGAGGTTAATCGATTGGATTCTGTAACATTTCAAAATACATGACATGGAAGCTTATGCACTTTAATTTGAAAGGGGTTAGTCTACTGGGGTTTGTGGCTCTGGCTTAAGAATCCCAACCCATTTACAGGGGCATTTTTTCAGAAAAAAGTACCCAAGTTTAGGGGTACGTTTTATTGATTTATGTTGAGGTTATATGTTTCATTCCATAGAACTTGTGCTAGATTGAAATGATCATTGCTGTTTTGGTTCCACAATGAACCAAATATGGTCCAACATGAACCATTAAGAGTCATTAAGAATTATTTCTTTTCGAGGCGGAAAAAAACTGCATTTGTAGTTCAAAACATACTATACAATTTCAACCCAAACATTGTAAACCAGAAGGCATTCTGTTCTTGCCTGTGCCTTTATTTGAGATGAATTGTCCTCGGAATTGAGGGCAAACAGTACTTATGTCAATATAAGCCAAACAAAGGTATGATTTAAGATGTTTTGGCAAATTTATTGAATATTTGTAAATAAGTTTTAACTCATGGTATTTAGTGTTATTATATGCATAAAATGTATTTGTTTTAAAATGTAATCTGAAGAAGAAGCATAGCAAACAGGCCTTTTTGTCACATTAAGAGTACAGTAAACCCCTCATTTTCAGAAGTGTTTTGTGCTTTGTAACTCAGCAACTGATAAGTAAATCCATGTTTGGATTATTTTGGACAAAAAGTCAAAAATCAAAAATTTGAGAAATTGTAACTTTGCTTAACACGTTGGATGGAATTCAAAATTGAAGATAACCAATGTTAAAATCATTTTACTTGCAATATTTGAAAAATTAAAACTTTTCCAGTTCATCATCAAAACACATGCAATGCATAATTTTGATATGTAAATGTCTACTTCCGCTTTTAGTCCAGAAGGCAAGACATATTCATCTCTAAAAATAAGAACTCAAAAACGTTTTTACAAAAGCTGAACTTTTAGAATAACACACTAAATAAGTATAATGCACATTGACCCAGTGGCACAAGATGGAAGAAAAGATTGTATTCTGATACAGTCAAAGGAGATTACGGAGGTACCCCAACATTTCTTTTCACTATGATAATAAGGCGTTTTGTAGAAACACCCATTCAACATTCATAACCTGCTTTGACCTTAGCAAGGTATGTTACACAATTTGCTGTCACAAGCACCCTCACTTTTTTTAGGCCAAGTAAAATAATTTTTTTTAATTATTATTATTATGTGTTTTACATCCAGACATCTTAAAATTTTGGCGAGGGAGGTCCTTGTTATTTACTATTTTTCCAAAATTTATTATTTATTTCTGTGTAAAATCCATATACCAACGGCTTTATTGACACATTCCAAAATTAGAGAGGACCCCTTATTTTTTGTTATTTCCAAATTGCTTTATCCCTAGCTTGAAGAAAGAGTTTGTGAAGAATGTGTTTATTTCCAGTATAACAATTTCAGAAGTTATGTTATGGAACAAACAAGGGGAAATAATAAAGATATTTCAAAATCTTGACAAATTGGGGTGGGCGGGACAATCACATAATTTATTTTACTTGGTCTTAATTCAACTTTTTTTGTCATTATACTTACTAAAAATGATCTTCTTACATTGCAATAATATTAGAACATTCCAAAAACAACAGCACATGTTACAAAACTTATATGCAGCTTTTATCTCAGCATTCACGGATGCTGGTAAAAATAAGCATGATGAACAACGAGGTTTTGGTAACAAAATATATTGCATTTAAAAACTACTTTTTGATTTGAAAAGTAGACAAAACTGGCTCAAGAAAGTGTTTCAACTTTTCAAATTTGGACCACAGGCCTTGGCTGGGGGGGGGGGTGCAAACTTTGGTTGAAAATGGGGACGAGTGAAGAGATTCAACCAATGCCCAATGTGATATATGATCAAATGGTTAGCCCTGATGAGTGAATGTTCTCAGTCATCCAGTAGTAGTAAACATAAGTGAAGATTAAATCAGTTTACTGGACTTACTTGTTTAGAGCAAACTACGTTTCGTGTTAGCCCTGATATTCGAAATAACATTTGTGCTATATTATATATAGTATTTGTAAGTAACGTAAAGCTAAGAGAAAAGTACACATTTATATGTATACCTAAGTGCCAAATTTCTTGCCATGAATTGTACTTGCCATGAATGTACTTGGTCTTATTGTACTTGCTGTTATTGTACTTAGAGCTTTCGTGTTGTTTGGTTCTTTCTGTATGCCTGTATCAGTAGAAATGTTAGTATTTATTGTGTTTGAGTCAATTAGGACATAGAAATCCAAATGTAGGCCTGTTATTGATTGATAGTCGTATTATTGTTAAGATACACACACACTTAATGACATTTTGTTACTCTCAATTAGAGTATTGATACACAATCGATATGAAATGTAAGCTTAGATACACTGCTTTTTTTCGAAGCAGTGTAAGCTTAGATTCACTGCTTCGAAAAAACGGTGTCATCTATAATTGTCAGACATTGTTTCATATCTACAGCACTACTTGTGAATGATGTATTTATCATGCAACATGTTCAATCTGCAGTGTAGTATGAGCAATGACTGTGTAATCAACTACATGTATTGCTTTTTAATGCCGCCTAGATGGTTGTGATTACAGCGGTCAAAACATGATTAATATTTCTAGTGGCGTAGCCAGGTTTTCGAAAGTGGAGGGGCCACAATATGAAGACGAACCGACAGAATTGGATTGACCATGCGAGCGAAGCGAACTAAGTGATCGGAGCGAATAACAGGTGGGGTCCAGGTGCCCGCCTTAGGGCTCCTGGTGGGGGTCCAGGGGGCGGAAGCTCCGGGTTTTTAACTATTTGAAACCCTGCAGGAAGGCTAATTGAAACATTTTTGGATATATGTAGTTATAATGGTGCCAAAATGCCTGTGAAAATCATTTATATGAGATAATTTTTGCAGGAACCGACATTGGCAGGTGGCCTACGGCCGCTTGGACCGATGCGGTATGGCGGTCGGCTCAAATTTACCTTTTTACCACGGCCCCCCCCCCACGGCTACGCCACTGAATATTTCTTTGAACCTAAAATAATAAACAGGGATGATGACCCTAGTAAAAATCGAGTACAAAAATAGTACAACATTCCTAAGGTGCACATTTGGAACATCATTTAAGTACAATTTGAGAACATTTATAGTACACAAATTTGTACTAAAACTGTACTATAATTGTGTTCCAAATGTGCATCTCAGGAATAATGTACCAGAATTGTACTCGATTTTTTCCAGGGGAGGTGGGGATAGCTAGACAAATTATGGGGGGATATAAGAACAAGTAGAGAGGATAGCGGGGAAAGTAAAGATGTAAATAGCGATTTTCATTCTGACTACAACAGATAAGTGGATTTACTTGGAGTTGCACACCTCTACAGTATACTGTATTGATATGTTGCATGGTTTGCTTCTGATATAGCGACTTTCAAGTGTATCAATAACAGGCCTATCCAGATGTTGTCTTTTCTACTCTTGTTGTTTATGTAGCATAAAGATTTACTATAAGATTTACTGTAAAAGATCCCACCTGAAGATTATGATAAAACAAACCCCATCAATTTAGGGTTTTGGAGATTTGTTTTTCGTTTTTCCAAACCCAGTAAAGGTGAATTGTGTAAGATTAATTGCTATGTAACAAATACTCTTGAAGTAGCTGAGAGAAATAATTATAATAGCAGGTTTGCTGTGAAACAGCTATTAGGCCTAAAAAAGTTGTGTTGCCCTCCGCGACCGACCCTCGTCAAAATTAAAAGAAAAACATTAGGGTTTGGAAGCACCCAATTTTGCTCTGAATGGGTGTTTTTTAATATTTTATTTTTGAAAATAGTGGAAAATGCACCCAATTTTGACACTTTGGGTGCTTTAAAAATTAATAATAATAAAAAAAACTTTTCTGTAAAAAAAAAAGACTCAATTTTACAGAAATTGCACTTGAGGGCAACAGAACAAATATTTGTTTGCCTAATATGTTTGTGCTTCCAAGAAATTTAGGGAGAGCAGAAGATAAACATAAGCATCAATGCTTTTACCAAATCAAGAATCATTTTGTGTTTTTGCTACAGCTATCATGTGTGTCTTATAAGCTAACAAACCAAGAGAATTTGTACATTTATAAATCATGTAAATGGATGAATAAATTTATGTTATGAAATGTTGTTCTCATGTTGATTCTTTGTCAACAGCATGCCAATAAAATCAATCGTTTGTGACTCTACTAGCTTACATAAACCATGTTGTATGAATGAAGAGCTCATTTCCAAAACCTTTTACAATTGCATCCATAGTGGCATGCGACTCATATGATTCGCAGCTCAGGTCAGAGAAAAATACCCGAGTACAATTCACTGCTAATGGAAAATATCAAATTTAGACTAAAAGATTTCAGCAAATTTAAATTATTAATTGTATAACTGTTTTCTGACTGTCATAAAATACCCACAGACACAGTGCAGAATTCAGTGCTCATGGAAAATATTAAATTTAGACTTTTTTTTATTCATTTCCACTGTTATTACTCTATTTTGCTTGAAACAGGAAGTCAATTTTAAAAAATAATGAGTCACATGTCACGTCAAGTTTGATGTAAGATCAAATATGGAAACCTTCCTAACTGTATACTCCCATAAACATAAGGCCAAAAAAATTTGTTTGGTTGCCCTCCACCGACCGACCCTATTTTTCAGCCCGACCCAAACTTTTTTTATTGAAAAATATTTTTTTTTCTAAAAAAAATTCATAACTTACCTAAAACTACAAAAAAAATGTTATATTTTTTTGCTTTTTTCGATATTCAACCCTCAAAATGTTTAGGATGTCCCAAATCACTACAAGAAGTATTTGATTGTTTTGATTTGGATGTCACGGGGGAAGTTGTGAAGGCTGGAGCGGCCAATCAACCTAGCAGTCCCTGGAAGAGTATTAAAAAAACCAAAAAAAAAACGACCGACCGACCCTCTCTGAAAAAAGCTGTGGAGGGCAACCAAAGAATTTTTTTTTGGGCCTAACAGAGCTAATTGTATTGCTAATGTCCTGACAGGATTTATGGGGTTTAACAAGACTTCTATGATACCCTGTGAGGATGATGATCCCGGATTTTGGAGCTCATTTTAGGACATCTAAATTTATTTTCATTATAGGAGTGAGCCAGTGGTATGTGAAGGGCACTATAATACCTTGGTATTGTCATGGTAACAAAGAGATAAACTACAACAATGTTTATCAATATTATGGGATGAGAATCATCAATCTTTTTGGAGTCAAGGGTGAATTTGGTTTTAGCAACAAAAAAAAAGGATGATGTGTCAGCCATTAATCGACCAGAAGGGTCAGTGAGAAGATGTTAAGATGATGTGTTCTGATTGGGTGGTTGTGATTTATTTGTCATTTGATTGAGTATCTCTGAGGTCATAAATCTGTTTAATTGTCAGCAATATTGTCAAAATAAACAAATTAAAAAGCAGATTTATACCATATAGTAAATTTATTTTGCGCTATAGTAACTGAAGATAACTTTTAACCATCGCAGATTCTGTTAGATATTAGGTGTGGGTGTTCACTACCTGTATTCAAAGTTATGTGTACACACATCATAAAGTTTGTAAAAGCTGGGCTTAACTTTGGTGTATTTTTGACTAGACATCATTTTATGTCAATAATGTTACAAATTTGTTGGGTGAGGGTTGAAAATACAATGCACAAAAAAGTCCACCAAAAATTCTTGGTTGGAAGGCTCTAAACACACAAACCCTCTTCCAAACCACAAAACACACCCATAAATGTCTTTTTCTGGTTTAGGGTAGAACAAAATGAAAATTTTACCCTCAAAATCCACTTTTTAACACCCCTGAACCATCCTAGCTACTAGTAACAGACCAGATACGGAAAATACTTCCGTACAATAAGAAGTTAACAATGTTCTCAAATTGGTAATTGTTATTGGCGTAGCCAGGGGGTGTGAAAGGGGCGTGTGCACCCCGGGGTCTACAACAGATAAGAATGGAATAAAGAAATAAAAACAATCGGAAAACAACAAAAATTGGGGGCAGCAAAAATCACAAGATAAAAACTCAAGGTTGTTAGGGGGGAACTTTGTACTAAAGTGGGTATGAGGATGTATCATATTGGGTAGCAATGGGCTCTTTTTCCTGGGAAAATTTTTTGTTTAATTTTTGGACTATTCCAGTTTAAATGTTCCCATAGCGCAAACTTGGTTGTCAAATGTCATAAAATTGTTGATAGCGAAATGAGAAAGAAACACATTTGGGTGCAATAGGTATATGGATGAGTCTCCTTTTTCGAATAGTTTTATTTATTTATTTTTGGGGGGAACACTTTGAAAATCGTACTGTAGGGGCACATCCCTACTAAAACTTGAGTAGCACCCCCCCCCCATACACATCCAATCAGCATGCAATGGGAAAATCCCAATTCAGGCAACAAACAATCATTGATTTATACTGAAACATGGTTTCAGAACTCAGTTGGGCCTTTTCAAAATCAACTGTTTACCATGATTTATTGTCATTTTTATCACTCAAGAGCATTTGTTCCAATTTTGGAAGAAGGAACATGATAGAATGTGTGAAATAAACCAAAACTATCATAAAGTATTATTGTTACGAGCTTGAATTCCCACAGTGATTTGATTTGACTGAATACTAGTATTTCATTTTGCACAAATTGGAAAGTTACTACTCGGTATTTCACAGGTGCAGGCCTACCTGTGTTTTGCTGCAAGGGAGAACCTAGGGGTCAAAACCACTTTTCATCATTAAGCATGTTCATCAAAGTAAATTAAGCTTAAAAATTGTTCCATCAAATAATTTGCCAAGCAGGTTTAGTCAATTTACAAGATCAAATTGCAAGTGAAAACATGTGGTTGAACTCTTGCTTAGCAACCAGACAAGAGAGACTTGTGTGGTGTAATTCCTTGAGGCAAAAGGATGTTGATTTAAACTGTCCCTCGGTGAGTTCACTGGTACTTGTTGCCCTATTTTAGCCCACATACAAACTGGTTTTGATTTGGTAGACAATCATCAAGCAAAGGTGTGTTCCCCTTGGTGCTGAGGCTATGGCAGCATGGGACAGGTCAAAGGTTATGCCTACAGGTGCCACACCCAAGAAAAAGTTTCTCAGTCACAGGTAATAACAAATTGTACAGCAGTTAAGTGAGAATATTAACCAACACAAATCCTGCTCTGTAGAGTCTGCTTCCTGTTGATGTAATTGGAGATTTTAAGTGTTATTTTGATAAAAAAGAAAATCACATCTAATGAGAATATGAATTTGTACCCTGTAGTCTACTTCCGACTAATGTAATTGGAGATTTTAATTGCGACTTTTGATAAAAAGAAAATCATATTAGCTACACATTTGACACACCTCAACGAAAGGTTCAAGTTGGTGGCTTTTGACAAAATACATTTTTGCATCAAAGTAAAACCCAATACATAATAACAAAATCTGAAACAATAAAGTTCCTGATAAAAGTATTTTTCTTTACCATTAAACCATTTTTTTTTGTTTTTTTGTATATTTAAAACCCGAAGTGATATACAAAATTTTGGTAAGGAAACTAATTTCTGTGTCCCAAACAATTTCATTTAAACAAGTTTCTACTGTTATTGAAAGAGAAAATTTTTGAAATGACCATTCATTTTTGAAGTTGCGAAGACAAAGGCACAGAATTTCCTTTATATTTTCTTCATAATTTTTGCGTGGTCTGAAAGATGAGCACATAGGTATTACTTTGGTAGTATGTCTATGTGTCTGTCTGTCTGGCGTGGTTAACAATATTAACCTTTTTCATTTTGCCACTATTCTCACATACTTTGACCGATTTCCATGGGACTTGGACACAATGGTCCTTGGGTAGGGGCACACATATGGTCCCAACTGAAATGGGGTCAATGGTCAACAAGGGGTCACCAGAGGTCAATGACTGCTGGTGGTTGAAATAATAAGATTGATCACAAACATTCATTACTTTGTCAGATTTTCATGGAACTTTGACACATTTTTGAAGAAAGTTGGTGAAGGGGAGGGTCTACATCATGTGGGGTGCTGACCAATGCTAATTAAAGGTGTATGGATTTTGGTATGTTAAAGGTGTGTGGTTCATTTTTCTGAAATTAAAAAGTAAAAATAAAAATTGGAATTAGGACTTGAAATGTATTCTACAGGTCATTATATCACAATCTCCCTCAAGCGTTCCACTGAAAAATACCATTTAAAGGTTTAAAAGTGCATGGATCAGTTTGTGGAAAAAATCTTAGAAATTATCCCTTCAAAATGTAACCCTACCTTATTTTGAATTGCGCACAACATATCCCAAAATCGGCCCGATCGGTTGTGTAATTAAAGAATACGATACGTTTTAAGATGCCGCACTTACATGTAATCCTATGGAATCTGGAAAGAGAAAAATGACCATATCTCTTAAACTAAGCACAATTTTGTTTTTAATGTAGTATCAATACACTTCTATGGATTTCGATGGGACTTGGAGACAATAGTCTCTGGGTATTGTCACACATGTGAACCCAACAGGTGTGGGATCAAAGGTTATCTTGGGGGTCTAAGGTCAGGAGAAAGGTATTTAGGAAGGTCAAATGTTCTACTTCGTCCGATTTCAAAGGTTAAGGTGTCAAATTGTTCCTCTTAGACCTGGTATCAAAAGTGTCAATGGTGACCCTGTCGGTTGACCCTTCCTTGGGGGTCAAAGGTCAACAGAAAGGATATAGGGAGGTCAAATTTTCAAATTCATCCGATTTCAAAGGTTAAGATGTCAAATTGTTTGTCTTGGACCAGCGATCAATAGTGTTAATGGTAACCCCATCATTTGACATTTCCTTGTGGGTCAAAGGTCAAAAGAAAGGTCAACTTGGTCTGATTACAAAGGTGGAAGGCGGAGGCATCATGATTGACAGTCTTGTGTCGAGAACGGCAGCCCGAGAACCGCGTATTCTAGTTGTATTTATTAAGGTGCATGGATTTTGGTATGTTAAAGGTGTGTGGTTCATTTTTCTGAAATTAAAAACTTTAAACTTTAAAGGTGCATAGATTTTGGTATGTTAAAGGTGTGTGGTTCAAATGCAAACCTGTAACCAGGACCTGTACATCATTGACAAATCGCGATGACAGACGACACCAGCGGTCCGGGGACCGCGATGTATTTTCAAGTTTAACATTCACTAATACTTGTAGGGGGCTGAAGCAGTCAAAAAAAAACCCAAAGAGGGTAGCCTCCCGGGTAGCCTTAACATTTTTGAAGGCTGAAAGAAGGGACCTGAAAAAGTCACTCTAAATTTACTGCTGAAAATTAGTCTGTAGGCCTTTAATATTCTGTGGAGTCGACACTTATTTTTCTTGTAAAAAGAGGGGCACCGAAATTTTTTCACATCCAAAAGGGGACCCCGATTTTTTTTGCGCAAATTTTGTTTTTAAATGGTCCCTTATATCTCTAAACATGCTGGCCTACAAACCTCTTGATGTGGTGTGTCATATATTTTATTTTTGGATATCAATTATCTGTCAGCTATATAGAGAGGAGCTGGAGAAAGATCAGTGCCAATTTATACAAGTTTGTAATAGCAGAGGGAAACACCAAACCGAGGCAGAATGTGATTAATACCTATGGGAAACACTGTCCAGATGCATCATGGCAGAGATGGATGTGATGTACATTGAAATATGCTGGGGTGTGCACCTGTTTATGTGAGGGGGGTGTCTATCCAAACATGAATCTACTACACAATAATTCCATGGTGTAGCTCCCTTTTCCTTAGCACCCCTGAATGTACCGTGTATGGTATGGTATCTTTCACAAACACTTAATATATACTCAGTGATATGCCCTAGGGTTGTTTGGGTGACTTCAAGTATGCCCTCGGGGAAATGAAATTCTTATAAAGCCACCGGACATGCTACATCATCATCTACGTCACTGTACCCACAGATGTCCTGCACAAAATGCTTCATTAGATATCAGTGCCTACATTATGATTTGCTCCATGGTATTTGGGTATTAAACATGGAGTATGCTTTCTGAGGATTGACATTTTACTGGGGAATTATAAAGATCCTCTAACAAATTGTTGCATGTGACATTATACATGATATGATAGGTGTATTGAAGTAAGTGGGGAGCCAGCCAACAAATGGTTGTGTTCCATTTATAACTGATTCCCAGGAACTGATTACCCAACTTGGAGTACAAAAATCCATGATGCAGTGATTAATTGAAAAAAAAATGTTCTGAAGTTGCTCTAACCATAAATCAGTCTCACACAGAGGTAAAATTTCACAAGTTTTGATGTTATCCGAATATGACATATTTTATGATGGATAATTACCAGCTTACACCACTAACCAGTGTTTCGCTTACATTCCAATCAACCCATTGATCTAAATGTTAGGGTACCCGCCCCAAAATAAAGTAGGGTACCCGGGTACTACCTGGAAAGTCCCAGCACATTAGCATATTGCTGTGATGGTCTGTCACAAGAAAAGTTGAATTTATTCCAACTCAAAATGACATTTTGCTGTGACCGTCACAATAAGGTAGTCAATATATCGGTTTGTCTTGCTTGCAGCAACATTTTCCAGATGCGACAAAGTCGAGTTTGAAAGTTTTGACGTCAAGGTGGGATTAGCCAAATCCAGGACTATTTATAGAGGTACAAGAGATGAAAGGCTGGAAAAATGGAAGGTGCAAGGTTGGAGTTAGCGTTAATATTCTAAGACAGAATATCTTTGATTTAATAGGCTAAATCTCTATCAAGGAACTTTCCTCCCAGTCAGCATCTTTGAGAAAACTAAACCAAGTGTTGATGACCAGACTCAACTGACCTGCCTGACATTGACCCTGGTTTCAAACCATTCTAAATTTATTACAATTCTTAGTTTACTTTTATCCTTGGTTTATTTATTAACTTAGTTTAATTGAAAAATCACAACTTTCACAACCACAAATTGGAAGTTTGCAATAAAAAACACAAACTAAATGATTGACTTGGCAAATGCAATATGTTGCAAATGGTACAACTAAAAAACCTCCAGAGGGCAATATTTTTTTCACTGTCACCAACAATACTTAAATGATGAAGGGCCTAAACATTTTAACATAAGGCCCGTCACACTTGATTTTTAGTTTCCTGTTTTCGCCCGCCCCAAATATCCAAAATTCCCAAGTAATTCATTATTTGAGATGGTTTCATTATTGTTTAATATTTAAAGACAAAAGGCAAAGTATTTGTGGCTCAGTATAACAGGCATCTCCCAAATGTTGATATAAAACCGTTTCCATTGGGTGGGTGCATGGCACATGCCACATGAGTAATAATGAAAATATTGGCATTGCATACTCAAAATAGCTGATACTGACTTTATTCATGGCAAATAATTTTGGACATTTTTATCTGAGATAAGTAAGCCATAAATGGCTTACTTATCTCAGATTTTTATCACCCAAAACTTAAAGTTGAAAATGGAAAAAAATGCAGTGCATAATGTTTCTGTGCATAGACAAACATAAAAAATACTGATATGTGATTTACTGTACTGTATGAATAGTATGTCAATTGAATTATACTCACACCTTTGGATCCTACAAAAATAATGAATAATGAAAAGTGACCGCCCCTCTATTTTAAAAGCTGCAACAGGAAACTAAAAATCAAGTGCGAAGGGCCTAATAGGGGTACAATTTTGATTATGAAACGTCACATGCTGTCATTATTACCACTCCTGGTAAAAATCAAGTACAATTCTAGTACAAGATTAGAATGTGCACATTTGGAACATCATGCTAGTACAGAATAAGTACAATTCTGGTACACAAAAATTGTACTGGAATTGTACTAAAAGTATACTTAAATGATGTTCCAAATGCGTACATTCCAATCTTGTACTAGAATTGCACTTGATTTTAGGGACATTTCAAGTGATGTAAAAATATGAAATTATTTGGAAAAAAAAAAGGTTCTGGAATGATATTGAACTTATCCATTGAACACCCAAATTCATTTCTAAAGTCATGTCCACACAGACACTAGATTTTCTAGCATAAACTTGGTATTAGTGAATTCCATAACCGCATGAAAGATCAAATTTCAAATCTTTGCTTTCATTTTCCAGATTATGATGTCGTATTATGCTATTCTTGAGATTTTAGAAGGGTCAGTTGCTTGTTTCATGTTGTTTACTTAACTCCTGAGCTGATATGGCCAGCCAATTTCCTGCTTGAGGTTATGTTTTGCAACACCATGTGGGCATAAGTTCTTGTAACATCTGCTGGAGAACGCAGATACTTGAGCATAACACATCCAGTACACAAGACAATGAAAGTGTCATGTAAATGTTCATAATCTTACTGAATATCTACAATTGAATACGCTAGAATAAGAACATCCCAACTCCATAGCTGCCTTCTGTTAATCATATTTATAAAATATAAACGCATACAAATTTCTGAAAATGCTTTCACATCACTAAAATAGCATTTCCATGTCAATATCCTAATCATAGTGTGATATTTGACCTTGTAGTTTACTTTTTTAGACATTGTTAGATATTTGTTATAGTACATAATTGCTATATTAAACAGTCATAATAAGAACATCCCAACTCCATGAGCTCCTCTCTGCAACTATATGCTAGGAAAATTATCTAACAATGTCTAACAAAGTCAACTACAAGGTTAAATGTGAGACTATGATTGGGATAAAGACATGAAAATGCTTTCTAGTGATTTGAAAGCATTTTCCGAGATTTATATGCATTTATATTTTACATAACTTAACAGAAAGCAGCACATGGAGTTGGGATGTTCTTATTCTAGCGTATTCAATTATTGTTTGTTATAGAAGAACTTGGGAGCACTTAAACCATAGTGACCCTTGATGAAATCAATAACATTTTCATGTTTGAAGACAGTTGCAATGAAGGAGCATTCGCACAGGGGACCAGCACCTTTATGTGACTTACGAACCACGGAGCAAGTAGGGTAAAGTTTCTTGCCCAGGGAAACAAGGAGACATGGTCCGACTGGTAGTGACGCCACCAGGCTCGAACCCACAACCTCTGTATTACAAATCCCATGCTCTAACTACTCAGCCACGCTGAAGGCAATTGTTTTCAGCGTCAAACACAGTGAGCTTGCAAGTTTTGTAATTCTGCTGGTCAAAATTTTGACTAATTATGATCAGAGGTTACCTGCGATAGTGGGCAGTCTGAGCCATAAAGTGAAGTGCCGACATCGGGGGTACCAGCATACGCTCCCCTCTAACTGTAGTAGAATAAGCTAATACAGCCATACTGACAAGAACAGAATGGCTTTGTCATGAATTGGACTTATGACTTTAGCAATAAAATAATCAACAATTATATTTAGTAACGTTAGGAACATTTTAATATAAATATGGCACAATAAACATTTAAAAATTTACTAACTTTTGCTTGATTTCTTTAGATAAAATTAAACTATAATACTTTATAACACTTTTACAAATTAGGCCATTTCAAATATGATGCACCGCAAAATATTTTGTTGGAGAAATTATGTTTTCCTTAAGTACCCCAGGTAAATGTCACATCAAATTCTGCATAATATGAGCATGACATAAATAAAATAATATTCATTTTAGGGGTTACTGCCATAAGGGCATATCTGCAACAATCTTGACAAAAAGACCTAATGGTACTTTCAAGATGAATGATCTAATGTTTAAGTGTACTTGATTTGATCACTCATCTTGAAAACACCATCAGGTCTCGACTGTTCTTGGGATTGGCGATATGCTGTCACAGCCTTGTGGCACTCCCAAGACATTGATTTACGGGAATTTTTAAAGAGGGCAGCCTATAGTGTTTTCATTTATTAAATTTCCCTGCGTACTGCATCGTTTTACTCGAGCGTAACGCGCGCGATCGTCAGCGCTTCAAAAGCACTGGAATTAGGCCAATCACGCGCTGTAAATACGTGCAACGTTCACGCAAACCACTGTAGCAACAAGCGTCGTTCTCAAAAAAAAAACGTGAACGGAGAAATTTAATTGTTAAAAATACTATAATCGGTGATCCTGCACATTGCTTTCCATAAGGCCCATGTCCATGGATTGTGCCCTTGTTCCAAGTTTCTTTGTGATGTGCCAAACAGACAATGAACCTTTGTCTGCATAGGCTGTATGCATGGAACATGTCACAAGTCTACAACCATCAAGATCAAAAACTGGAATGGCTTAAGCAATCTCTTGCAGAGCAGCATATTTGGAAATGCCCAAATTTTTCTGAACTTAATAACAAGTTAATACTATAGCTGTATATTTCCATTTGAAAATATATATGCAATGTTCAAGTAAAAGGCACTTCATATGTTGACCATAGCAGTTGTGTGGTATGACCTAAATTAAACTTACAAAAATTATCAAACTAATAAGAAAATTCTTCCTCATACATTTGAAACTAAATATTGCTTCACTTTGGTCAGTATCTCATATTTTTAAAAAACTTGTTTCTTTCTTTCATAATTAAATAAATATTTGAAATAGTAAATCTAATGATAATTGTTACCTATTTTGGCACAAAATTATAAATTAAAGACTGTGTTGAAATTAAATTTAAACCAGTCTCTCAACAAAATAATGACTTACTTGATATTTCATCTCGTATCCGCGAGATTTCATCAGAAAGTGAGGTGGAGCGGCAAACCTAGTCATGTGACCCATGGAGAGAGCCGAGGTCACATGACTTGATGACAGCATCGTATACTGGAGACAAATTAAAGACTGCTTCCTTCATGGAATACTATTAGGTACCCCTCCTGCTTGCACATGAAATACTGGCAAATATTTTGGGTCTGATTCCATATTCCATGAGGCCAATTATAGGCCAAATAGAATATGGCACCAGACCCTAGATATTACCTGTATTTTGTGAGAACAAGCAGGGGCAACAATTTTATCTTTTTAAATGTACATGAATTCTGTAATCTCGTTGGTAACCTTGCCATCAAAAACAAAAATGTAATCATAAAAGCTTTGTAAACAAAGCATGAAAACCTCTGTGACACACCCATGCCACGCACTTGGTTGGGTGTGCGCGTATTGATCTAAGCGTGTATGCTTGCGTTATGACCAATGCGTAAATGGTGCATTTCATATGCAATACACTCTTAAGCAGCATCTTAACCGACAGAAGAACACATTTTAGTTCAATTGATAACTACATGTAGCAATATAGTTTTTGTGTATGAGTCATGGAATATGGGATATATTCAGGGTTAGGTTTATTTTTATTTCTGAAAATCATGAATACAGGTTTTGTTTAAAATTGTGTTTGACCAATGAGATTACAGAATTAGTGCACACTAAAGGATAATATCAGTTATATGTCTGTTGATAAAGTTGTAGGCCCATAATGCATACAAATTCTAACAAGTTGTATTTTATGTTTGCAAGAACACACAAGGTATATTAAGATACACAATCAGCCATGAGAACAAGTACTAACAAATCATTCTGAAATTTCCAGAGAATAATGACTTTCCTATACATTTGTAGGAATCTTGAAATCAGGAAATTTACTGTACTATCGTGTGAAGTTCATTAAGGTGTCATTTAAATCCTTAAAACATGGTCTTTGCAAATAATTAAAAAAAGTGAAAATTACAAGAGGTGGCATTTACGGCTGGTTTGGGATGGACGGTCACATATTATTGAGAGCTATCCTGTTAAGGCTACTTACAAAAACCATAAAACTGGAAACATTGGATCAAGAAATACTGTTTCTCTCCAAGTATCACAAATTTAAATACAAAAATATATTTACCTACCACTACGTTATATATTCTTTTACTCATAGAAAACTGTACATATGTTTCAAAAAATGCTAAATAAAGATTTGGTTAACAGTTTTACAAGTAATTAAAATAAATCAAATTCTGGACCGTGCATTTACAAATCTGCAACCTGGTAACCACAACCAGTATTCTACAACAGGCATCACATTCTTAGGAATGGTCACATGATAGATGACTGGTGCTATCACAGAGTGCCCAATCCCTCTTTCTTGTCGAGGGATAGATTTTTTTTTCAATTCTTTCCTAAATGGCTCCATCGGTGAACGTATTGTTCTTCCTATCAAGAATGATTACATTCTTGAAGTCATGTGACCAATCCCAAATGCCTGTTGAAGACCATTGGTTATGGCACAGATTTTTTAAGATGGGGATGGTGATCGGCTGCATTTGTTTGAAGCAATGTTTGTGTTGGTGCCGAGACAATCCAACTGGTAATTATGTGTAGTCTTCTGTTATACTCCACAATCTATTCAGTAGGCTTTCAAAAAAGTTCATTGACCAACCGCGTCACTAGAGTGTACACTTTCAAGTCACCTGTGCGTAGCCTCTTGACTCATCGGTATTGCAAATATACGTTTGATATAACCAAGTGAATGTTTAAATAACATTCCTTATACAGTTTTCGCAAAGAATTACCACGGTAAAAGCTCCTCGTTTTATTTATCATAATGTGTTATGTATTATTCTTCTACTTTCATCGTGGTATTTATTTGCAATATTTATTTTCAGTATCACCATGTTGTATGTTTAAAAAAAAAAAAAAGAAGGAGTCTAAATGAATATTTGATGGTAATTGATTTAGAACCCCGCGCTATTCAAACATAATGATCCAAATAATGGTTTCAACTCACACATAGAATTGAGATTATATCGATTTTCTTTTGTTTTGTACAGAATTCGCAATCCCTGTCTTTAAAAATCTGTGGTTATGGTTGCAACGTTGTGGTGTTTCAAACACATTCCAGAACAAGATTTATTTTACTCGGTTATATATACTACTACTGGATAAATGTGAACATATATCTTCATATACAGAGATGAATCAATGTATCTCAATAAAGGATATAGCTACCAGATATACAAACACTTTTTATCGATCACATCTAATTACTAGATGTGACCCATCGCAAATCAAGTGGGTGTGTTTTGGAAAATACAGGGTGCATTATAACCTCTGCAAGTGACCCATTGCAAATGATTGCAGGCATCAATTGAAACCTCTCTATTCGGTTTTGGTCTATCTCGCCGCTAATAGTGTTAGGTAAAAATTCACTACATAGGCGCAGATTAGAGTGTCAAAGATTAATGAATTTTTTATGTCAACTTGATGTCGAATGTCTGATGATCCTTGAAGAGGGCAAGTTAAAGGCTCCCAATGACGGTGATATTGAAAAAACTCACATCTTTGTGTGGGAAGTGGAAATGTTTTGGTAAATAAAGAGTGTATCAAGTTTACTGTTAGGTAAACTTAGTTTCATTCTGCATCTAAAATCAAACATTCTTTCCATTATTGTGTCTTTCTCACCACGGAGGCGTCCCTTGAATTTAATGCATATGCACTATTGGGATTAGACTGGCTTTCTGCCAAATTTGACAAATAAAACATTCAGCATTAATTTTGCGATGAGTCACAATATTTACACCAATCAGTTTTCAAATGTTCCTATACCTCGTGCCTCAATACGGCCATGACAGGGGCCATCCACTACGTGCAATCCACGATGGGGCACAATTTGCCCAAATTTCAAACCACCTTCAGTTTGACCCATAATATAATGCACTTGTGCTGCTTTCATACTCGTGTAGTGTTGTAGCTTTGTTACTGCGCGAAATATAGTTTTTGCAAAAACTTGCCGCTTCCAGATGTTGTAGTGGAAAAGCTTCATGTTGCTGAGATAACTGATATCCATAAAATTTTGTCGCAGGCAAGATTTTTTGAGTTGAAATCATCAACTTTCAAAGTGACATGAAGCTGCAAAGCTACAAAACTGTAAATCTACAAAAGTATGAAACAACACAAGCGGTAGAGCTACAAAGCGACAATAAGTATGAAAGCAGCATTATATTGCATGCACAACAGAATTAATTTAAAATGTATGTTTATTGCTTGGGTTGCACTAAGTAGATAGCTGCCCCAGTAATGGCGAACATTGAGGTGTAGGAATATGTGATAATGCATTGGTCTGTAAAAACTAAGCAAACTATGCATTGTACTGCTATCCCACAAAAGAAAAGCACCAAACTCTTATATCATCAAGTGATTAAAAAAATAGCTGCAAAAAAAGAAGCACCTTTATCAAAATAATACTATAAAATATCAGCTTTCATCCTGGTTTACTGAATAATACAATGGTTATATAAATATTACAAAATAGTACTAAAAGTATTAGTGAAGAAAAAACATAAACAATACTTGTGTTGTGTGCAATCTTAATATGGGTGGTTGTTGCAACTCCCCCAAAGGTTTTTTCCAGCTGCATAAAAACAATATTGCCAGTCACACATGTGCCGCTCTGACATGTGTTTGGGGATTCTTAAGATTTGGTGAAAAATCTATTTATTTACAGCCATTTTTATGTAGCTTCACCACGACGACCTCTGAAATTCAGTTGTAGCTCATGTGTGTTTACTTAAATTATATTTTTCAAAATGGCTGACACATGTCTGAAGGTCACACACAACACTTGCATAGGTACAGAGAACCCAAATATCCTGTTTTGCTAACATTGGGTCTCTGATACAATATATACCTACTACTACGGTTATACATGGAATGCACATATTATTATGGAATATACACAGTACTGACATGGATAGTACCCATTTTGGTTTAAACCCCTTTTACTGAGGCCTCAGTATAATCAAGTTATATGGTAAAAAATATTTTGTTCAATCTTTAAGCTACTATTAGTATTTTCCTCTATTAGAAAATATATTGGGATTTTACAAACCCCTTAAAAGTTATGTAAACAATGTTGTCAAATTATGTTTTGTACAGTTCAATCTTTGTACTTGACATAAAAAATCATAATGACTATAAAAGATAAAAGTTACAAATCCTGATTACATAAAATCATCTCTCTTTCCAGTACCGGCTTACTATTCATGTGGTCCAACATATAGGCAAGGAAGAGCTATAAAGTAATTAAAATTTTGAAATACTGAACAATTAATATAAACCAATCTAAGGATCTACATCTCATGTGGTAGCTTACAGAGTCAAGTTACAGGTGCCCCTGAAATGGTTTTATGGCTGACATAATATCATATAATCAAATGAGGCAAAGTTATAAAGGCATCCAAAAGGTATCAAAATCTACTGAATTTTCCAGGAATCTACAAGTCGTAGCAGCTTACAATTTCTGGTCATCAATTGAGAGTCAAATGATTTGGCAACAACAATGCAATTTTGATCATCACATGGTCCAATAATAGGCAATGCAAAGTACAAAGTTATAACATCTAAACCACATACATTTTTCCAGGAATCTACCGGTCTAGCTCGTGAACTTCAGAGACGGGTCTAATTCGGTTTGATGGATGACAATGGCTGATATCACCCATATCTATCCAGGGATCTGCCGCTCATGGCAACTCACAGAGTCCAGCTCGTCAACTTCAGAGACGCGTCTAATACGGTTAGACGACAGCGGCATGTCCAGCAAGCAATCTTGGAGAGCCATGGCAAAGTCATGCTGGACCAGATACTGAGTTAACGAGATGTCATGTTTGCCCATCGTGTTAAATAAATGGATCTCCATTGAGTTGTTTGCTCTATAAATTAAAACATAGGCAAAATAAATATAAGAATTTATTGGGGTATTTACAGGAATGTGAATATAATGCCTATTTTATAGGTGCCTTTATCATGTGGTATATTATCGACTGCGTGGAAACAAGAGTATTGTATGTGCTTTTTTGTTATTTCATAAAAGCCATTATATGTCAAAATATTGTATGCATCTTTGTTTTAGGTAACTTTTTTTTCTTGCATAAAATATAACTGGTTTGATTTTAAAAATGCACTATAGCTTTATATGTAGGTCAAAAAACTTACTTTTTAATCATGCATTGAACTCATATTTTCCAAAATGTCGCTTACAACACTCTTGCTTCCAAACACAGAGATTTTACCATATCTTACTACAATATTTGAGAAAACAGGAAGGTATCCCACTTAGGAATTGCATCCAGAACCTATAACCTCTCGGCAACAGAAGCTTTGTATCTAAATGTATAGATTTTCAACATCTAAATAATGGCACTCAAATTTGCCCTATCTTTCCTTTATCTGTCCTAGAAAACCAGAGGTCTTGGGTTCGATTTCGAGCTGCAAAATCTTTTCTCACAAAACACCAAAAATACACATAACAGAAAAAATACATAAAATAAGACATGAATAAGTTATAAATGTTGGGTCTGGCACCAATGCAGCTTGTGGAAGAACATGTGGACGATGGTTCCCATGATTTATTCTGTTGAAAAACCATAACCAATAACAACATCATTTTTAATTTCAAATTATGTACTTAATTAGCATATTTGTATTCAATTTGCACATAGATCCAGTACAGCCCAAATTCTACCCACTCACTTAATATCATCAACATAAGGTAGAGGACTTTTTGCTCCAGTCATGAATCGAGGATGCCGGACAGTAGACGGCAGAGAGAAACTTGGAATGCTATGTCTCTTCCTGAAAAATTTCCGCCAAACAAAATGGCCTTGTCAGTTTCCTTACGAGCATTTTGGGATCAATGAGGGAATGAAATCTCTAATTGAAGTAAATATTGTTCTAAAGATTTCAGAATGAAAACTTACTCAGTTGAAGTAATGATGTGCGCTACAAGTGTCTTGTCCAAAACAAGGGGTTCAAAGTTCCTCCTGGAAGTCAAAACATACAAAGGAAAGTAAAATTAACTAAACTACAACTAAGAGGTTTGAATCGCGAGGTTCTTGACTACGAGGTTTCTGGCTGTCGCGCTCACTATATTTAAAGAATACAAACTGTGGGTCTCTTCGGGTCGGAAAATCTTGGGGTTTGGGGGTTTCCCTGTTTATTTGGTCCAATCACAAGGTCAAAAATCACATTGATAAATTATATTATGAATAATCAAAACTTGTACACTCAACCCTCGCTGTAATAAAGGTGAGTTGATTACTTGAATATGTTGGCAAGCTATAAATGCCACAAAAGAAGCTATACAGAGTTTGCATTAAGTGAATTTTGTTAACATACCTGGCAATATTTTCTTTTCCCCTGACTGGCGTCACACCATACAAGTAACATTCCACTGCTTGGAACGGAAGATGTAAGAACTCTGGCTTGGGGCTACGCACGTCACACCGTGGCAGCCATTCAGCATTGCCATAATCCACATAGAAAACCTGTCATTAGAAAAGAAATGGAAGTTTTGAAGGTTGATGTATGATCGTTGCAATGATTTAAGCATGCTGAAACTGTAAATGAACTGGTATTGGTTATGTCAAATACTAACTTTGATAAACCTATTTCTGCTGCCATCTCATACAACGTCTACTAACCTTCAAGCATGGTTCCGTTCCGTATGAACATTGAAATGATTTAAACATGCTCAAAAACTGTCAATGGACTGGTTGTATGATAACGCTTGTCAACATCACATTAATAGATCTTAAAAGTTAAATGTAAAAAACCATTGTTTTTCAATATATGTATTGGTTATGTCGAATACAAGTTTGAGAAATCAATTTCTGCTGCCATCGCATAAAACATCTACTAACCTTCAAGCATGGTTCTGTTTCATCATAGTCTATAACCCTAGCCCTATACCAGCGCTTGTTCTTGGAGTATTTGGCAATCACTACTTCTCCCATGGCTCGTAGGATGTTAGGATCTTCTGAACGCGAGTTTACCTTACAACATTCACTGAAATAGTTAAAAAAAAAAGAAGAATAATAGGGACATTGGATGAAGCACTATTAATGTTTGAAATCATTCCTTGAGATGAAAATTAAGAATCAGTGACCACAGACCAAGAAGCAACTGAGTGGGGATTTGCTATGGGTGACACAGGTTTGGAAGGTCCCAAGTTAAAATTCTGATGAAAACATGCATTTTTCACTCTACCCTTTTCTAGCACATATGCTAAATGATCTAAAGCTGATTTAAGTGGCACTTGAAATGGTTCTTCAGGAGACACCCATCACTTTCCAGAGTCACTGACCGAAGACTGGACATTATACAATGTGCAATGCAAATTTATGAAAAATGGCAGCTATTACAGATACAACTTTCTTACACTCACATGACGAACTGAACTTACTTGATAGATTTTTCCAGCGCATGCAGCCCTTCTGCCTCCTCATCAGCCCTCTCTTTTCTCCCCATCTCCTGGATCTCATCCAATGTTGCCTTGCCCCACGTCAACTGCACCCAGAAGTGGAACACAGTGATGATAGACGTCACCTGTACAGCTACCCATTCATCAGGTGCTGGCAGAGCTGGGCTGTGATTGGACGGAGCATATAACACTGGTACCTGGTCTCGTAGGTCCTCTCCTGTGGATGAAAGAAGTATCAAATTGAAAATGTCAGCCAAAGTGCATTCATAATAAATTCATGATGCATTCAGTGATTTCGTTGCTTGTTATCATTCTCAAAGTCTTTCACATATGCTTTGAGCAATAAGATGAACTGTTCGGCGAGTTGCAAAATATGGTATAATGATATGAAATTAGGCAATTGGAAGAACTGGCCAACGAGCAAGCTTATAGGGCAACCAACATCCTTTTGCATGACCAACTTCAAAAAAGAATAAAATCATTTTCATATTGGTTAAAACACATTCTTGGCATTTGCACCCTGTAGATTTGTTTGGTATGTAATTTAACCCTTTGAACCCAACACGCCAGTATACCGGCACACATGTACATGTACCGTATACCAGATAAGACTTTTTTTTTCTGATGTCTACCAGCTTGGGCAGTTAACAGTTTTTAATGGCTTGGTTTGTATCAGAAGACATCAATGAATCTTTAAATTCTAGATTGATAGGTCATTTTGCTTTTATCTACACAAGAGAAGTGAATAATTCACTAGATTTTCGTGAATTTGATTGCATTTTTATCAACTCTGGCATCGCCGTAA
>JXSR01S000193.1:0-15243 GCA_000969725.1 Ophiothrix spiculata
AAACCAAGAAGAACACAGCTCTCAGAAACAATTACTAGAACCTAATTTACCATGGTATTATTGGAAATGAAGATGTCGGGAGTTAAGCAATGAGTAAGCAATGAGTCGTGTGGGATACTTAAAACAGTGGCACTGTGTGACACATAAAGATGTATTGGAAAGTAGGGCATGCCAGCAAGTATGACATGCCAGACTGTTTGAAAATTGCAACTGTTTAACTTGGATTTTCAGTGGATTTGGGGACTTTTCACTACTTAATGTTGATTCATGTCACAGAAATAAAAATGTCCAAGAATATAATGGTGAATATCTTTTTTCAAGTAAAACATGTTCCCTCTGATGTTAAAATTGTGTTTTAAATCCATTTTGTAGTTTGATAATTTTTCCACATTGCAATATTCATTCAATCACCATTATGAGTGTGGCCGAACAGTTAGAGCACGGGTCTCGTAATACAGAGATTGTCTCATTGTTTCCTTGGCAAGAAACTTTACTCTACTTGCTCCTTGATTGGACAGTTACGTGGGTCCTCTGTAGAATAGACCCGATAGACTCCTTCATGGGGTATGCATGTTATGCAAGTACTTGTATCATTGATTTATTGATTGATATTACATAAGATGTAAAAAACACAATTATTACATAAGATCCATGTGATTTATAGTGCACTACGCGACTCCCCTGACTTGTAATTCCATGCGGCCTCATATCAGCACACTGTACAGAGCATAGACAATTAGTTCTAATCATTGGGTTAAAATCACTACTTGGACTCCCTGGGGCCAAAGGGCTTACTGCGGCCTACATAATTGGTGCAACCCTAGCTTGAGCAATTCACACCCTCATAGAGTATACAGTTTTTGCACACTCAGCTCCAGCAGGATTCGGAACGCAAAATGATCGATGGAATCTAAAGAGCCCATGTTTAACAGTCCGAGAACTAACCAACTGAGCTAGCGAGAACTATAAGATGGGACACCATATCTAGAAAACAATGAATTTTAAGTAATCATCCAACATAACATAACATGATGTACCATGAAAAATTGTGTTTTAAATACATAATGTAGTTTGAACATTTTTCCAGATTTTAATATGCACTCAATACCCAATATTACATAAGAGTCATATGTTTTAACAATTTAATACTGATGTTAAAGTTGTGTTTTAAGACTAAATATAGAATTAGAGTTTTATCAATTCTACAGCTTTCAAGATGCATTCAGATGCCAATATTACATAAGATGTGATATCGGTTTTCCTGAAAACACTTCTAGACACAATTATTACATAAGATGGGACACCAGATATCTCGAAAACAATGAATTTTAAGCAATCATCCAATCACATAACATGAGGTACCATCATACCTTTAAAACATTCTTCTATAGAATCGTCCAATTTTACATAAAATGGGGCACCATTTTATCAGAAACACTGTTAATATTAAGCAAGCATCCTACATTACATAAGATGAGGCACTATTATACCTAAAACACCCTCCAGGCCTAGATGCTATCAAGAACTATTCCAAACTTCATTTCTGCAATCATTTACTAGCAACATGAGGTCCAGCAATGACATTGTGGATTCAAATGTCAAAGCAACCAATAATCGGGTCGCCATGATCGCAGGTAAACCAAGAAGAACACAGCTCTCAGAAGCAATTACTAGAACCTAATTTACCGTGGTATTATTGGAAATGAAGATGTCGGGAGTTAAGCAATGAGTCGTGTGGGAAACTTGAAACAGTGGCACTATGTGGCACATAAAGATACTGTATATTAGAAAGTAGGGCATGCCAGCAACTATAACATGCCAGACTGTTTGAAAATTTGTAACTGTTTAACTTTGGTTTTCAGTGGATTTGACGACTTTACACTACGTAATTTTGATTCATGTCACAGAAATAAAAATGTAATGGTGAACACATAAAACATATTACCTCCGAAACTTGAATTGAGTTTGAAATACATTATGTAGTTTGAACATTTTCCCAGATTTTAATATGCATTCAATACCCAATATTATGTAAGAAGAGTCATATGTTTTTAACCTCTTAATACTGATGTTAAAGTTGTGTTATAAGACCAAATATAGATCTAGAGTTTTATTGATTTTACAGATGATGCATTCAGATGCCAATATTACATAAGATGTGATATCCTTTTTGATGAAAACACTTCTAAACACAATTATTACATCAGATGGGACACCATCTAGAAAACAATGAATTTACGTAATCATCTAACATTACATAACATGATGCACCATCATACCTTTAAAACATTCTTCTATAGAATCGTCTAATGTTACATTAAATGGGTCACCATTTTATCAGAATATTCTGCAAGCATCCTACATTACATAAGATGAGGCACTATTATACCCAAAACACCCTCCAGGCCTAGATGATATCAAGAAATATTCCAAACTTCATTTCTGGAATCATCTACTAGCAACATGAGGCCCAGCAATGGCATCGTAGATTCAAATGTCAAAGCAACCAATAATCGGGTCGCCATGATCGCAGGTAAACCAAGAAGAACACAGCTCTCAGAAACAATTACTAGAACCTAATTTACCGTGGTATTATTGGAAATGAAGATGTCGGGAGTTAAGCAATGAGTTGTGTCGGATACTTGAAACAGTGGCAGTAGGTGGCACATAAAGATGTAAGGGAAAGTAGGGCAAGCCAGAAACAATGACATGCCAGACAGTTTGCCACTGTTTAACTTTTCACACCCTAATTTTGATTCATGGAACAAAAATTAAAGTATATAAAATTGTAATGGTGAATATACTTTTTCAAGTAAAACATGTTACCTCTGATGCTGAAATTGTGTTTAAAATTCATCCTTATGTAGTTTGATAATTTTGACGAATTTTAATATGTATTCAATCACCAATATTACATAAGATGTAAATGCCAAACACAGTTATTAAAAAAGATGGGACACCATATATCTAGAAAACAGTCAATCTTTAAGTAATCATCCAACATTATATAACATGAGGTACCATTATATCTTTAAAACATTTTCCAATAGAATCATCCAATTTTATATAAAATGGGGCACCATGTTATCAGAAACACTCTAAATATTAAGCAAGCATCCAACATTACATAAAATGAGGCACTATTATACCCACAACACCCTCCAGACCTGGATGCTATCAAGAACTATTCCAAAATTCATTTCTGCAATCATCTACTAGCAACATGAGGCCCAGCAATGGCATCATGGATTCAAATGTCAAAGCAACCAATAATCGGGTCGCCATGATCGCAGGTAAACCAAGAAGAACACAGCTCTCAGAAACAATTACTAGAACCTAATTTACCCATGGTATTATTGGAAATGAAGATGTCGGGAGTTAAGCAATGAGTCGTGTGGGATACTTAAAACAGTGGCACTATGTGGCACACAAAGATATATTGGAAAGTAGGGCATGCTAGACTGTTGAAAATTTACAACTTGGATTTTCAGCAGATTTTTGTAACTTTTTACAATCTTTTTTAATTTATGGAACAGAAATAAAAATATGTACAGATATTTTCTCAAACAAGAATTATGCATTAAAGGTAATCAAATAAAATATAGTTTGATCATATCAGCAGATTTCAATGAGCTTAAATTTTAATCATATAACTTGATGACACTTCTTTTGAACTGCAATTTTATCAGTATATCTTTGGAGTATTTCCTGTTGTTAAAATCTTATTCCCATATTTTACTGGCCATCATTTGTGTTCAGTTCTTGATATTAAATAGTTCACTGACATCATTTATATATTGGTATATAGCTCTAAGGTATCTTTCCAGATGATGAGGCCTCCAGAATAAACTATTTCCAATATTAATGCCAAAGCCTTTACAAACTAAAAGAATTTGTATGTCAAAATACCTAATTTGAGAATTGAAACCCAAACTTCTCAAATCCCAGTCGCATGTCCAGCTATACCAGACTGCCAAGTGGGGTCTACCTCTATAGCAATTTCATCTCCTGTCTAAAATATCTTTGGGCTTCCACCAATTTCATGATTTATGCTTGTTCAATTTTTTTGGATGGAGTTTGGTTAGGGTTAATCTGACTATACAACTTCATCTGATCTGATGACATCAACTGACAATGGTATAAATGGCATCGACTGACAATGGTATAAGTGGCTTACTTTTGAGAGATGATAAATTTGATAATGGTTTCAACCTTTTCTATATGAGCAGTATGATAGTGAATTCTAATAAGATACAGGTTGATGCAATTCTGAAGAAAATAACAGAAATATCATCTGCCATAAAATTATCATGTAACCAACATGATGTCACTTCCAAATCTCAGCTGGGTTATGAACTAAAATGAAGTGTTGTTATAACGAGGAAAAATCCTTTTGGTAGGAAAATGTGGAGATTATCTACCATTAGATGCTTCTTATAAGTTAAATGTCATATTATCAAATGCTTCTGTAACTAAGAAAATTCTTTGTTTGACAAATGTGACGGTCCTGAGATCATTGCTGTTGCAGATTGTTGTATTTGAATGTGTATGAAAGACTTTTGGCACAGATCTTCTAAACTGGTTGATCCAAAGACTGAACCAATATAATTCATCTGCTAGTTTACAGTCCCATTCTTGTATGCCATGTGGAGATGCAAGCCAACAAATTCACAAGTTAGGAGATAACATAGCTCTTTGAGGGCAACATGTTGGCATTGGCATTTGTCGTTAGTACGAGGATATACAGCAGACTAGACAAATATATCTTTGCAGTTGAATATGATATATGTGATTGCTGCCTCCATTGAAGATAATTCAAGCATTTGGTTTTGGATGCTTCACCATCTAAAACCAAATACTTGAATTATTACATAACAATTTCTGCATCTAAATCTAATATATTTCCTGAAATTCAACAATTACCTGCCCTTAATAGAAAAAATGCCAACGCAAGTTGGTTTACTTGATCAGAATGTCGCCATTCTCAGAGACTCCAATCAAGTTCTTAACATTACATAACAGACTCAATCAAATAACCCTTTCACTACCTTTTACAGCTCATCTATATTGGCTTGTAATAACAAGCTGAAGATTTAATTAATAATATGCTTCTTGCATATTCTTAAGGAAAATAAGAAGGAAACTAGGGTCAAGGATGGATACAGCTCTTTCTTTCTTTTTTCATTCTCTATATCTTTGTATCTTTTACACAACATCTTTGTAATTACTAATGGGTAAATGAATAAGAACAAAAATAGTAATTCAGTCTGGTGTAAGTAATGGAAGAATCTGTTATTAATTACATGCATTCTTTGGTAAAATGTTGCTCAAGGAATATTTGATATGCATATCTCAACTCTAACTTGATCTACAAATATATACCGTACTGACTTTAAGATCTCTAATTTTCCCCCACTTCTATTCACACATTTCCAAAATAAGTAAAAATTTAAAAGGAAAAAATACAGTTATTACTGACAATAATAACTTTTCACCATCTTTTAATTCAGTCATTGTTTAAAATAGTTGGTGCTTATTTTGTGCCTTGGTATTTTTCTTCGGGAGCGTATCGGGAGAGAAGAGTACCTTGGCCTTGGTACTTTTCTGAGGGAGCGCAGAGTACCTTGGCCTAAAACACCTCAGATTTTAAACAATGACCTCAAAAAGATGATGCGCAGTTATTGTCTAATAATGATACTTTTAGCGGGATGTTTGTAAATTTACAATTTGGTTTAGAATGGCAGGGTTTGTACACCTACAAATTCAAGGACTTTTCGATGACTTTCAAGGTCCACAAGCATAATTTTCAAGGACAAACCACAGAACAAAAAACTCTCCATCCGACACAATAACAAAAACAACAGCTCCTCTTCACTCGTCAATTTTTTGTAAAAATTAAACTTTATGTAAAACTCAAATTTTCAAGAATCCTGTCCAAATTTCCAAAACTTCCAAGGCCTTGAATATATATTTATTTTCATATTCAATGACTTTCCAGGACTCTCACAGACTATACGAACCTTGGGAATATGTAGAAATGGGCCAAACTACATCATGAAAGAGCATTTGCTGTCATCAACTGCAATAAGGCGACAACAAGAACCCTGTTTTACGGGTGGGCAGATGTTTCAAGTAGTGTCAGTTAGTCAAGCAAATTTTTTCTTAATAATTTTTTTGCCCAAAATAACCCCCTCCCCCCAAAAAAAAAAATTTGGCCAAAAACAGCTGATTTTACAAGATTTTAGCAAACCTAAAACAAATTCTTCCAAAACACAAATTTAGGGTTGTTCAGGCCAAACAAACAGGGGTTGGTGATTTTTTTTTCGGTGCCTAAGCTGTAATTATTCTCATAGCGGTAAAATTCATAAGATCAGCAGTTCAAATCAATGTTTTAACTGCATTTTAAAATACTTTGCAGCAACAAATAATTCCAAAATAGATAAAAAAAAGAGGTCTTTGGGGTACTTCATATAACAACTGATAAGCATCAGAGTGCATCCTCCTGTCATGCATTTTAAATTTGTTATTTTTTCTCTGCTATGAAATTGGTTGTTTGAATCATAGTTATGTACTTATGTTACAAGCGCATCAAAATATAATTCAAAATAGGTCAAATAGAGGTCCTTGATGTACGTTTTTAACTGATAAGCATTAGTGTATGTCCGTCATGCATTTCTGAACCCCGTCTGCCGTGATTGCCGTTTTGTTTTCATAAACTCCCAACTCATATGCTGTCTGGTAACATGAGAGAACATATTTCAACTAGTGCATAAGGATCTAGGCCATGGATGGGTTCCCGGAAATACCCCTTTAATGTATCGAGGGTTGGATAAAATGAGAATTTTGAATGGGTGAGATGGGTGTCAGATGAAGGTATTTGACAATCAGTTGTATTGATACACTGTAGCAGTAGTGAAATAGCGAGAGGGGGAAGGTCAACCCTGGAAGGGGGGGGGACTACTTAGTACAAAAGTGGTTATAGGGATGCTCCTCAAACACAGACAGCAAAATTAGGCTGTGTTGTATCTCAATCAGTCCTTTAGTAAAATATGATATTTTGATGGGCCTTATTCCTCCAAATTTTCAAAAATTGTTCCAAATAATTCAAATTTGGATATTTTTTCACAAAAACATGGAAATTGACATTTTTGTGTATGTTTGGCTCAAAATTTACAAGATTTGGTACATCATGTACATGGATTGGTCCCCTTTCTAGAAAATCGTCACATCCCTGCAAAAACCCAATTGAATACCCCAGCATGCAATCCTCCTTGCAGACAAATATACATTAAGATATATAACTCATAATAGAACTCATTACTTTGAACTCATCAATATCTAACTCTTCCTCTACATTTCCATTTCCTACAATATTCAACAACAGAAAATCGACTTTTATATTGTAAATTGTGAAATCTTTCTTTGATAGAAAATGTAACATTGACGTAATTTGCTGAATCAGAAGGGAGGTGTTTGAACTTGGAAAAAATCAATTATCATAGATTTCATGGAAAATCTAATTGAAATCTTTACCTCTCTATCTAGCAATAAAATGTAAAGAGTTTTAAAGTTCAGTACTGATTCATCAAGTTAACCTAGATGTTGAAATATTGTTTTAAAGGAAATCAAATAAATCTTTAGTATGATAATTGTTGCTAAAGTGGGGTTTTGCAAAGGATGCAGTAGCGGAACGTGTGGGAAAAGCCCTTAGGCCATAAGACTGGATCAGACAGTGCCAGCAACCTATCCTAACAGTTAGGCCTAAAATAAAAATATTATGTTTCTTCTACAATTTTAAGCCAACCAGGATTTCACCTCTACATTCTTTTTAAAGAATCCAAAGTCTCCAAGTACTAAAGTAATTTTATGTTGGTATGTGGCGCACAAGTTTTCAAATGAGCTGATTTAAGTAGGCGTATTCAAACTCTCTACAGAGTTGTTCATCACCAATCAACAATGATGCAGCCTTAATTTTATCGTGCAAGAGTGGCTTTAGCTATACAAACACGATAAAAAAATATGCCAACGCATCAATTGCATCGCTGTTTGTGATGCACAACCCTATAGTGCGTTTTAATACCTTTCAACAGCGATTATCTTCCTGAAAAACTCATGTATAGAAAATAAAATCAGATTCTCAATATTTTCAGTAAACATAAATCTATATTCAGCAGAATCTGAAGCAAAGTGCTAGTTCTTGAATATTTGTTGCTTTGTCATTTCCAAGCACCAGATCCTTAATGTACATAAGTTCCTTACGCGCGATGAACAGTGCACCAGCTGATGTGTACTACGTAATCGTACGTCTGTGAACGCTGTGCTGTGCAAGATGCATTAATTTGAATTTTAACTGTGGGTTCATCCCAAATCAACACTGATGTAGTTCCTGTAAGGAGAAAGTTGTTGAATATTTGTTCAAAAATAAGATCTTGGGATCCAATTTCTTCTCCATAGTAACGCCTTACAAACTAATTTTTTCTGCAAAATATGCCAGTAAGAGCTGAAATTTTATATTCTTTATAAAATAAGCTTGAAAATATTGAATCACTCTCCTTCAAAACAGTGGTCTACAGAACTCAAGTAAGCTTGAGGGGTCACGGTGAGCGGAAGATGCAGGGAAAGATCCTCATATAATGTTGGTATATGGGTAGGCCTATATAGGCCACATTTTGGGGTACGGTACAATTTCACAGTTTTAGGTATATTCATGGGTGAGTTTTTGTGATACACAAATGTCCCCAATTTGTACAACTTAAATTTTTGGAAAATTGCATCAAAAAGCACCCAATTTGGACAAAATTGGGTGTGTGTTTTTTGAAACATGCTATAGCAAGGGGCCGAAAATTGCCTTTTTATAGGTCTAGAGAAAGGTTGATAATTAAAAGTCCCTTGTAAGATAAATAAAAGAAAAATGTTTATCAGCTTGATTCGCCTATTATAAATATCATTAAAAAAACCATTCTGAAACAAATTCCCATCTCTGTAAGAAAGAAACACAAAATTTTCCCCTGATTTTGGCCTTCTGATGGCATTAGTAGGGCTCGTGCAGTGCGGGGTACATTGGTGTCAATTTTGCCAACAATGTTGTATAAAATTACTAAGAGAACATTCAACACCACTCAAGTTGCTCTCAAGAGGAATTTAACCTTTGACTTCACGAAATTCTTTCTTCGTTTTCTTTTTATCTTTTTGTCTGCCTTTTTGGGAGTTTGTTTTATAATACTGCTTTGAAGCCTGATTCCGAATTTGGTCGACTTGTCTTAAAGGTTGATAACTCACATGCAAACATATATTGGCAAGTTTATCTGCTATTAAAGATATAGGCTCCTCTTTCAACATGTGTATATTTACTTTCAACTAATTAACCGTGGCTGCAGCTGCTAAAATGCATTTTGTCAGGTTTAACCCTAGGGTTTAACCCTTTAGGTTGCTCCTTGTTTGCTCTTCAGACTAAAAAAAATGAAATTCTAACGATGAGGCTGTTATGCAAATACATAACAAATAGAAAAAATGTATAACCATTAATTTTACATTTTTTTATATGTCATATCCCCAAAAATATAAAGAATTTGGAAGTGAAATTTTGGATTTACAATTTAAGAAAAATAAGGGCTTTAATTTGACATAAAAATGTTCTACTACTGGTTGATCTCTGGGGATGATGATTGGATCTTAAACCTTTAATAAGGCTGGAAATGTAGGTACACTTCTATTTATTTTAATCAATTGGTCAAATAAATTTTAACAATTTAAACACATTTTGATCATCTTTAATGAGATACACCATGGCTGCGGGTTGTTATTTGACCATAACTAAAGACAATGTTGTTTTAACTACAAGTTAAATTTTTGCGACATGCTTTTGGCGTATCTACGGCTCACAGACACCATCCAGTCTCCGTACGGACACTGTCCAGCCACTGGTTGGTGTCCGCTGAATTTCAACCTGGTAAGACATGGTAAACGCATCATAGCAAGGTTATGTGACCATGGGTATCCATGAAAATATGGGAGGTGAAGAAGTCCCTACATAAAGTCACTCTTTAACTGAACTGAATTTCTTGGCAAATTTCTTGCCTAAAACTGCCTCCAAGAAGCATGATGTCCTGTTCCATTTCAGTTTTTCAAAACCAACAACAAGATTTGCCTTGATTCCTTGCCTATCTAGGACGCATGCCTTCTTTCTGTTATGGACCGATTTTATTTACAACTTTCCTGCTTCCACTACATAAGTCATATTCCAACATTATATGCTTCATAACTTGTTATTTCCCAAATCAAATTTCAGTGGTCACTACTCATGTCTATATTTACCCAACTTAAAGAATACTTCCTCGATTACTACACCATTACTACGTAATAAACCTCCTCTGTCAATTCCAACTTATGAATCCAAATACATCTAGATCCTTACAAATGTACATATGAATGATACATCAATCATCGCACATTATAGCTTGAAAAAATAATCGCACGCGATTTCTGACAAATTTGATTTAACTATCACACCTCCGATTGGGCTGTTAGCTCACATAGTACAAACCCCGTTAGTACAATACATCCCCGGGGAATGCTAATTGACCTTATAACCTCAGCCCCTTGACAAATTTTCATTACCAATATAACAAGGATATCAATATATAATGCCCCCTTGGGATACTTCAATGACCTTACAACCTCAGTTCCTTGCAAAATTGTCATCTTTGATTGTCAAAATTGTTATGTTTCTTGCCGAATAAATCCTCGTATTAATTGAAAAGCTCCCTAGGAGTACCGCGAGTCAATTGAGACCATTTATGAAGCATCCTGTCCCTGACTGAAGTAGGAGCCATACTAATCCCTTCTCTTCTATACTTAGATCGGTAACAAAAAGGCACAAACGAGACTGCGGCTTCCTGTTCAAAATTGACATTTCTTTCTCTTCCTTTCCTTGACTTTCCATTCCTTGTAATTTTTAAATACATCTCTGCCGAAGTTTTTAACCAATGTGAAAGGACTTGACCCTTTAAAATTTTGTTGGTTTGATAAGAATAAAGGAAGCATTCTGAAGGGTGGATCTCTACAAACAACCAGTGACTTCAAACCTTGGTGTGACAGGGTAAACTGATCAGCTGCTTGACACTTTTAACTGGTGTAGTTTAAATAAATGACCATCCACTGCAGAATCAACCATGGAAAATAAAGACATAAAACAATCACCAATAGTGCATGCCAGGGGCTTGGATCCAAATCAGTAGGTACAGAATTCAAGGCCTACTATGGCTAATAGGAGCTGTTGAGAAATATCACTTTAAAATTCATGGCTTTGACTGAGCCATCATCTATTTTCCACAGGCCTATTCTGAGCAAAATCCACTGGCAAAGTAGCTGGATATCTATTCACCTTCGTTTCAGCCAAATGCTCGCTGCTTGGTCACTAAATGGAATAGGTCACAAGATGATTTTGGTCACAGGAATGATTGGTGCAACGGAAATTGAGAAGTTCTAACAATTTGGTCTGTGATTGCACATAATCTCAACAAGAATATCCCAGTAACTGCACAATGATTATTAATTATAGGGTTTGAGTCCATACATGCAGAGTACCCATGCTGCCATAACACTAACAGGGTGCTTTCTAATAAAATCCAACAAGCAGAAATCAGTGGGTTAGCGTAGCTGTAGTTCCCTCGCTTTGCACCAATAAGGTCCCGGTTTGATTCCTGGCCCAGCACTTTATGTACATTTGGTTTTAAGTCCATGCTCACTTCCGCATGTTTTTCAACGGGTACTCTGGACTTCCTCCTGCATTCAAAAACTGGATTGAAAAACACCAGCTTGGAGCCCAGTTGAAGATAAGCTTCCTTTAGATGGGTTTCCTTGACGAAAGCCTAAACAAGATGATATAAAGTCCGGATAGTCCGAATATGTCATAAACTGCAGATATATACATAGAGATCTGAGATTCAGAGATCTGAAAAATGTCAGTATATATTTGTTTTATATACTGTATTAAAAAGATTTTAAAATAATGTAATTTTTACTTACCAAATGGCCTAATCCAGTAACTTATGCTATTAAAAATACCCCAACAAAATGCTAACCATAAATGAAGTAATAGGTTAATGTGCATATTGGCTTACGTGTGTAAGCTTTATGCACACATAAGTCTGTGTGTAAAAGTTTTTTCGCGTATAAGGTAAATGAAACGGTTATAAATAGTTTTCAAAACCCATATGTAGTCTTTCCAAACCTGTAAATAGTCTTTCAAAACCTGTAAATAGCTTTCTTCAAAAGAAGGATTTTTCTCAATGTGGCTTGCATTTAGAAAAGCAAGAGAATTACACACCAACTTACATAATCTAGTGATTCACTTTATAATAAATATATCTTACTTGCAACAACACAGTGATATGTCAATTAATAGTTGAATTAAAACAGACAGCAATAATTAGGACTGATTCATCTTGGGCTTCTTAGATCAAACCTTTTAACCCAATTTGATCACTTGGTATTATGATTAACCCCCTCTGACATAATGCATGGTTATTCCCAAACAGTTTTGTAATTGAAATATCAAGTTGACTTGCGTTTTTGTCGTTATACTTGGTCAGATTGGGCAGTGCAACAAATGGTAACAAAGTGTTCTCACTCGCAATACCCAGGCAATTTAGTGTTTCCCAAATTGATAGATCACAGTGCAACCTGACTTCAGGCAACATGGAGCAAGAACATGAAAAATCTTTGGAGATTTCTTTGATCCCATAGATTATGTTTGAAAAGTAAAACTGATGTATCGGTTGTAGAAACATTTCAATGGGAATTGTATAAACAATTATCCTTCAAAACAAATAGGTTGGATTTTACCCCAGTGACAAAAATGCACAAAGTCAAATTGATCTGTCAATTATGGAAACATTGTACTTGGGATATTGTTATATTGCATCATAATCACAGTTACAAATTCATGAACCCTCCATGAACAAATTGACACAAAGCTGTAAGTCAAAGTAATTTGTCAAATGTGGGAACAACAGCCTGTGAATTCTTACCAAATGATTCTTTTGAACTCTGGTAATAACAAGGTGATGGCTTTTGAAAATAAATGGAGGGTTGAGAGCCACAAGGCTGTATCTGCGCTGGCAACAAAGAGCCACAAGGCCGTATTTGCACGGGTGCAAATACGGCCTTATGGCTCTTTTATTTTTGTTTGCAAATACAACCTTGTGTCTCTCAACCCTTGAAATGGAACTGAATATATGAATATAAAAATTTGTTTGGTGAAAATATCTCTAAGAGAAATACAACCCGCAATCATCCCTAAAGACATTTTCAAGCAAACAAATAAATTTTATCAACTAGACCAAGCTATGTTTTGTACAAATCCTAATATGATTTTGCAAAGCACTTATACTATTAAGTTCTACTTCTGCCAAGAAGAGTCACTTCATTTCAACTAGGATGGAAACTGGCCACTATGTACGGTACCTCTTATCTTCGCTTTGGTCATGATTTTTTCTCTGTGCAGCTCCCCAAAATAACTTGGGTTATGGGTTGTGGGGTTTGAATGCATGACCTTACTTTAAGTCCTGCACTGTTCCATTAAACCGCACAAGCTCTGATGTAGCATGGTTGCAATGCTTGAAAAACAATTAAGTAGAACCTTGTTGCCAAGGAATGTGATGGATTACTATTATTTAGTACAGTTGTGGAAGAATATTTGAAGGTGACTAAATACTTATCTTGACAAATGACCATGATCTTTTACTAAACATTACCTTTGAATCTCATCTTCCAGTACACTTTGGTTTCCAAGGAGATGAGTCTATGGCAACGTGATCTTTTCTCTGTGTACAATGTTCACTGGATCAAAGGTTGATAAAAAGTTGAAGGAATGAAATACCAAATGACATAGTAAGCAACCACACATATTTGAATAAAATGTCTTTTGCCTTGAATTTGTTTTGGCAACAACATGGACTGAGATATTCATCTCAATGATATATAGTCAAGTGAGATCCCTAGGGGGAATGCAATGAAGGTACTGTTGCAATAAGGAACCCTGGTGGATAGTTACCATGACAATGAAAATAGGAATTCTCCCATTTCACAATATCCATGCAATAGACTGATTAAACCTATCATTTCTGAGTTTTGGACCTACCTTAGCCAATAGTCTTGTTAGCAGTTACGTCATTTGGTGGAATAAATCATTCCAAACCATAATATAGGCTAAATGTTGGCGTTAATCATAATAACCTTTTAAAATTTTGATGAAATGATAATTTATCAAGGATTGAAATGTCTGGTTTTAACGTTGTATAGCATTAACTTTGCTGAAATGATCTACATCATACTAACTTGTTTTAGAGATGGACAAAACTTGTAATAATTCAAATGTTCATTTTGAGTTCAAGTTGTAGGACTATGTTCTATCTCACACAAGAACATTTCAAACTTTGCTGCATACAAAATGTACCAGAGAGCACCTGTGCAACATTTGAAGGAAACACGCTCCAAATGATGGGGTCTGCAGCTAGTCACCATGTCATAGGGTTTGAGTTCATTTCAGGGTGTATTTCTTGCACTACCATTTTTGTTCTTCAAAAAACAGTCATCCATTCTTTCAGCGAGACACACATTCTTGCGATGTATTGGTGTCTGTAAACATGGACAAATACATTGATTTCACCTTTGGATTGCAGACATATAGAAGTCATCAACCACAAACCAAGGAGCTCATTAAAAAGTCTGACTAGCTGAGTCAACTTCACACCACTCGTATACAATGCAGAATTTTAGGGAAAAGTGTTGCCGAGTTTCCCATGTACTTCACTAAATTTGTAGGCCTATTGTACTTTGCTGGTTCCTGTTTTCTAGACTACACCCTATACTCACAATCATAAAAATTGCAAAAACATGTCAAAGACCAAAGTCTAAATATCCTATATATCAACCGTTTGTAGGTAATCTTTTATACCTACAAACTTCTGTTAATGACCTTCATATTATGTGATTTTTGTGAATATAGCTTGTACCCTTAAAACTCTACAATACTTGCATGCAATGATGCCACAAAAATCACATTTTGATAATTTGTACACACCGTGACAGCAGTGCAAAGATCACGACGATTTGAAATCCCAATATATCTATTGATCTTATTCAACAGTTTATAGATAGGCGAGGTCACGCCAATTATATAGCACCAACACATCAGAGCACATGTACTCAACATGTATACTTGAACACTCAACGGTAGAA
>JXSR01S000193.1:23228-59715 GCA_000969725.1 Ophiothrix spiculata
ATTTCCACAGATAGTAAAATACATAAATTATCTCAAATAATTCCCAAGGCTAAATAAATCTACAAATGAATATTTCTTGATTTTTGCTTGTTGGATTTTGTTGGACTGTGACGTGTTAGGTTATGGTAGCATGTCTACTATTTATAGACCTTCATAACCTTAACTCCAAAACGCTTAAAAACTATCTAAGACCAAATAGGTCATACAAAAGTTTCCCGTTTCCCCTGGGATTTGAATCCCCGACCTCTGGCATCCCTATCCCATGTCCACTTATGGCAAACCACCGAGTATGCTGACCCACGTGGCAGCCATTTCGTGCCCATCTATATCCCCCGTCTGTGGCGTATTTGGACTTAGGCAAATTTCTTAATCTACAAATTTAGACAAATAAATAAATAAACCATGTGTCAGGAATGCACTATTTTCAGGTTGAATCTCTTCAGGATATTGATCTCAATTCCAACTGTACAACAAATTAACAAGCAATATTACACAGATAATGAGTTAGAAAATAAGCTAAAATAGCACAATTCAAAGCTATTTCTCATGTGATAAATAGGAATGCACTAGCCCTGAACTCATTATTCATTGGTCTTAATACTTGATACAAATGTTTTTCGTAAAAAAATCGTTTTAAATTTTAAATTTCATATTTTTTTAACAAGAATACTTATTTACATAATTGAAAATACACATATTTCAAGACAAAACACACAACTTTAGGAAACAAACATACAAACTAATGTGGCATAATAGACTGACATTCTTATAAACTGTCTCAAGTTTAAGAGCTAATCAATTAGACTTCAATTATTCTGTTCTGAAATATCTTAATGAGTAAATTTGTTCTGACAATCTATCAGTCATACTCAACAGAAAGAATGAACGGAAATTGATCATGGTGAATTAATTCTTTTCAATCCGTGTTTGCTTTTCATTTGCAATCAATTTGTCTGACTTTGACTTTTGAACTCTTAAAACAACTATATTGGCTGGTCCCCAGGAATTGGAACAAAAGTAACCATAGGAACCATTTGTTAACCATAACAAAAACATTCTGTTCTAAAAATGAGTTAGAGATATCTGTGGAACAATTTGCTGCTCTATCATTGGGTTTTGCACTTTTTGTAAGGAAAAAATTTTTTGGTGAAAATAATATAAATTCTCTAGTATTCTTATCATTATAAATGCTGCAGTTAATCTGTTTGTGTCACTCTATCCATCCATTTTGCTCTCACAGTTTTCCATTGGTGGTGAAAGGTTAAAATTTTAGGCAGAACGGCTAATTTTTTTTAATAAAAAAAAAAAAAAATTGAGCAAAAATGGTCAGAAGAAAATTTATGATTTTTTTGTAATGCGCACGAAAAAAATCTGTCAAATCAGCTAATTTCACCTACAAAATTGTTTTAAAAAATCTTGAAATTTGTGCAAAAATGGTAATTTTTAACTGAAAATTGATGATTTTTCACATTTAAAATATCAAAACAAAGAGAAAAGATTTGATTTCCCTGTCCTTTTCTTTCTTTTTTAGGGGGTCTGTCCCCCCCCCCCCATTTTCGTAAAATTTAGCGAGTAGGGACGTTAATTATTTATTTATTTTATCATTATAGCTCTATGATTGCTGTGTTACTTATGGTTTGAATGGAAATAGACACAGGGAAGAACGGTCGTGCATATAGACTATACAAAATCAAGAACACGACGGTCGTGCATATAGACACTTCCTACTTTAATACACACAAGCTTACACAGGTGGAGGGTGCACTTAACTTTGAAAATGGTAGGTATATCCAGCACTTCTCTACTGAACTGACTTTGTGCAAAAATGAGGGTCTGGTGAATTGTATTTTCTGCCAGAATATAATCTGTTGATAATTTTCAAAATCTTTGATCAGTATCTGTAGTTGGAGCTTAAACATATTTTTCTCAAAACAAGGTCTAAAAAAAGAATCATGTCTATTGAGTGGCATGAAGGACCTGAAAAACAGGTCTCGACCACTGAACATATAAGTAATAATACACTAGCGGTTTAAAGTATTTCCGCACAAGCACTTTATTCAGCCATATCTCACAAGGCATTTTTAAGGAAATTATCAGGAAACTTATGTTACTTTTGGTCAGATCTGATAGGTAATCTAGTTAAGTGTAAATTTGAGCTCTGAATGGGATCAACCTTCTCACGTATAGGTAGGGGCAACAACACAAATAGGTCGGAAAACATGATTTTTAGGTCAGTTTACAAAAATAGGGCCGTGGTAAAAGTGGAATGGTCCCTGGCGGTATATGACATTTTAAAATGTTTTAAGAGGTTTTCAATATGTTATATACAGTCACAAAACACTCCATATTTATCACAACCCTATTTTTGTAAACTGGTGGGGAGTTGAAGGATCATTTTTCGTTAGCTTCCAAGCATTCTCTTGGCGAAATCAAGCGTGACCAGGATATTTAATTGCCTGCTTTTCACTCTATTACATATACACATTCCATATGATTACTCAACTTGAGTGTTGAAGTGACCTTGACCCAGGTGTTGTCAAATCAAATTTGACCTAAAACTCATGTTTTTTGACCCATTTGTGTTGTTGCCCCTTACCCGTATGTGAGGGGGTTGATCCCATTCGGTGCTTAATTTTTCACTTAACTAGATTATCTATCAGATCTGACAAAAAGCAACATAAGTTTCCAGTTAGTTTCCTTATAAACGCCTTGTGAGATATGGCTAAATAAAGTGTCTGTGCGGAAATACTTTAAACCGCTAGTGTAAGTATCGTGCTCATATGTGAGTGCACAACTCCCCAACCACCTGGGCTCAAAGGTGGCTGTAAACAGTCGCGGAATTGGAGAAGAGCGCAGCCGGTGCACGCCCCTCTTATTTTGGTAGCGCGTCAAGAAGTTACCGCTTTTTAATGATTTTATTCCATGAAAATTAATAATTGTGTCAAGAACAGCAGCAAATTCATAATTTTTAGGTATATTCAAACAACTCTGCACCTTTCAACACCCTTTTCAGAGCGACACCTGATTTTGAGTGGGCGCCCAAGCGCTGTCAAAATAGCACCCCCTCTTTTGAAAATTCCTGGATCCGCCCCTGACCTGGTTGCAAAGACAATGATTAGTAAAAGAGCAGTGTTGACTACTACAGGGATCAGTAGGAAATTGACGATGTATGATACATTTAGTCTACACTCAAAATTCCGTAATGAATCCAAGATTTTATTCATCGCTGATTGAGCAAAGAATCATGGATACGATGTTGTGTCCTGGGTTTGTGTCTGCTAGATATGCATATCCTGGGTAAGTATGGTTGAAACGTGATTAAGATGTAGCAGTTAAAAGCCCAATAAATAGGCCACTGTTCTAGATTTATGTTCACTGTTATCAGGTATCAGTAATAACTATTTGTACCCCATGTTTGTTTTCATACAGTACGAAAAATATCAATGGCTTGGGTTCGCATCATAACACTCAACTTTAAGTTGATTCAGTGACAGGATAAGTCCCAGGATTTATAAACTTAAGTTCAAGTATTTCAACTGTCTCTTATGTGGTTTTCTGAAATCCTTAATTGCTAATTAATTAGAACAGGCAACTCACATGTGCATAGCTAATTATAAAACCATGACACCACCAGACTAGTCCTATGGATGAACCTGACCTTGTTTTATGGGAAATCCCTGTGACGCCTAGCGCTAATTGATACTATGAGATGCTTGACACCATAGCACAACCTATATCTGGGTTTCAGCATCAATAGCTGTGGGAAATTCCCTAACACTCATCCAATGCTGTTATTCAATCATTTTAATTTCCTGCTGATCAGTTTGATAAACAGATTGCAGCGCAATAAATGTGCTGTCTGATATTGGTTTCACACATTTCTGGCATTCTATAGAAGATTTTGCCGATTGCGGTGCTGATTTAATTTTTACTTCAATCAGATGATTCTATTGTCCAGTTCGGGTAATCGGTTGACAAGATTTTAGGTATGGGACTTTCCAAGTAATTTTCTACCCGGATTCCTGTCCTAATTTTCGGTCGGGTACCCAGGAATGTTTAGGATGCAGAATTCATTACCCTTAACAATTGCAATTCTCCTTAAAAAATTACGAAAAAATGATCCTTATCAAATGTAATCGGGAATGGCCTATATCGAAAATAAACCTACATGCAACTTGGTTCTTTCAAATGAGTTATCAAATTATTATTTTGTGTGAAACAGTCAATCTGAGTTACATCAGCGTATCGTAATATATAAACACATGTGTTATTGAACAATATTTCCGGTAGTTCGTTGCGCTTGTATTCACGCCCATATCTACATGAGATGTCGCCCAATTTGGTAATGATTATCATGGTTGAAAAATTTAACATGTTTAAAAAGCGACTTGCTCCTGTTAGTATGATATATGTTAAATATACGCTACAAATTTGAGCTTAAATTGGTATATATTCTCTAAATCATTTGGCTTACAGTGTATGACACACGTTTTCTGTTTTGACCTTTTGTTGAATTTTGTCAAAATCTGACTATTTGTGATGAAAATTGGGCTACATCTTTGACACATTAGTTCTCGATGGTCTGTTCATTTTTTTTTTTTGACAGAGGATTATGAATAAGCCCTAAACAACGGTTGTACGTGCATGCTAGCCGATGGAGGTCTTAAGATTTTTATCGGCTGATGCAGTTGAACTGGGCACAGATACGGTTAAAATTTTCAGTTCATGAAATGGGCCAACACGTTCAACATCACAAGTTTGAGAATAACTATCTCAAAAATTCATTCACCTTTTTACAAAATTCTTTCAGACTTAAACACAAAGGAAGTCACATTTTTCAATTTCAAAAAAATCAGATTGATCTGAAAAAACAGAACAATGTTAAATTTGATCATGAATATGGCTTCTCAATTTTGACTCACATGATGTCTGGTGAATTAGAACGGGCAGTTTGACAGACCTACTGGTTACTGACTACAACCATACGATGTCTCAATTACATGAAAACTTGGGTTTTTGCTGATTGTGATTGTAATTTTTAATGATTTTATTGTTCAGTTCGGGTAATTGTACGACAGATTTTGTACCCGAGAAGCATACGATGGGTTGGTGCCCGATTTTGGTCCCAGGCCTACCTCGTTTGGAGGCATTTACCTATCCACTTGTATGTACATCTCATGGTGAGTAAACCAGGGATGTCAACATCCCCCCCCCCCTTGATGCACCATGTATTTGTCTCATCATTTGGGCACAGAATGGTGCACAATTTGAGAATTAGAATTGTTAAAGATCAATAAACACGGTCAAGTCAAATTTGTTTCATTTGTTGCATTTTCTAACCTTAATATTATCAAAATCATATCAACACCAATTGTTAGTATTTGTTACCACAGAATTGTTTAAATCCAAGCTAAAATATATCCAACTTGACTACGAATTTTAACGATCCAATTTTCCCAGAAATATGCTGAGCGGAATTACTTTTGACCATCGTCTTGAAAATGACATTATATAGTCGAGTTGGAAGTAAACATTATATGAAATTCTCAATAGCTAAATATTTCATATTTTAACTTAAATTATAGATTTGTGAGTAAATTGTACAATCTTAAAAGTGATTTTAAAAATCATTATTGATCTTTATAATAAAGAAACCATAAGCATGTTCAAGTTTAAGACTGAGAAGCTTGTAACATTTCATCATGTTTGTAGCCTTCAAAATTGAATGGCCCAGAAACAAATTTCAACTACCCAAAATTTAAATTTAATTGAATGGCTAATCCACCAGGCCCAATCCACATCACTTGCGCTACATGACAGTACCTTACATTAACAAAGTTTTAATTCACAAGAAAATTATAGTGAACTACAAATAGGCTTACCTTCACTGTATTACAGAAGCAGCATATCCAGCATACATTCCCAGATTGGAACAAAAGTTAAGATGAGTAAGCCGTATGATCCAGTCATGAAAAACAAAAAAGGAAAGAAATTGTTATGAGTAATCTTGAATAAAACAGGCACGAGGTAGTATGCTATAATAGTATGTCCAGCTTGTATGTCTTTCGATGTATACGTCAGTCAAAATAAAGGACTATAAACTGTATGGAACTTTTCAGGAATGTAAGGAAAGAAAGCCTATAACAGCTCCAAAATTTTGAGTTCCATGTATTTTTGAATAAGTGAGGAAAAACTTAATGCCGAAAACTTTGAAACTGATCTACAAACAGCTCCAAAACTTTGAACTTAATATTTTGAATCAGTGAGGAAAATCTCAATGCGGAAAACTTTAAAACAAATCTACAACCAGCTCCAACACTTTGAGCTCAACATATTTTTGAATCAGTGAGGAAAAACCTCAAGGCGGAAAACTTTGAAACTGATCTACAAACATCTCCAAAACTTTGAACTTATATATTTTGAATCAGTGAGGAAAACCTTAATGCACAAAACTTTGAAACTGATTTACAAATAGCTCCAAAACTTTGAGCTCAATAAAGTTTGGAATCAGTGAGGAAAACCTCAATGCGGAAAACTTTGAAACTGATCTAAAAATAGCTCCAAAACTTTGAACTTAATATATTTTTGAATCAATGAGGAAAACCTAAATGTGGAACACTTTGAAACTGATCTACAAATAGCTCCAAAACTTTGAACTTAATATATTTTTGAATCAATGAGGAAAACCTCAATGTGGCAAACTTTGAAACTAATCTACACACAGCTCCAAAACTTTTGAGTTCAATATATTTTTGTATCAATGAGGAAAACCTCAATATGGAAAACTTTGAAACTGATCTACAGATAGCTCTGAAACTTTGAGTTCAATGTATTTTTGATTCAGTGAGGAAAACCTCAATGTGAAAAAAAATTACAACTGATCTACAAACAGCTTCAAAACTTTGAACTTAATATATTTTTGAATCAATGAGGAAAACCTAAACGTGACACATGATAGACAAGGCTGGAGTTTCCTACATCCCTGTCTATTCAGAATATGAGACATTCATAGCCTGTCTAGAGTTCCAATCAACTGAGCAGTGAATGCACTGCCATTGAGTGAGACATTAGCTCTCAACTCAGGAGTCAAACAGGCATTGGCATCCTTCGTTGCTAAGAGGTAGAGGCCCTATGTGGATTACAGGGACCCTACTAGGGGCAAATTCCAGACTTGAACAGGGGCCAATTTCACTAACATTGTTTTTGTGATGATCGCAAAAACTCTCGCAAACTAGAATCCATCATTTGCGATGACGTTTCCATTTCACTAACATCTTTTAATTTTAATCTTCATGGACGACTATTGCAAAATGATCTCATCCAAATGCGGCACGAAATAAAATCACACGATATCAAGAATTTGAGATGACTTTTATTTGATATGTTTTATTCATTGCAAACATTGCAAAATCTAAGTGAAATCAGTTTCGGAAAATTGCTCGCAAATTTGTGATGATCTCTCACTTTTGCAATGAAATATGGCATTTGCAATGGATTTAGAAGTTAATAAAAAAGGCCCCGATCTGAAAGTTATATCACTTTACTGAATGTCCAAAATCAACTATCAAGGAAAGTCATAAACCTCAAGGAAGTGTTGCTAAATGATGTAAATAAGTGGATATCCTATGGTTTATTTATTGATGTTACTCATGAGCGCTTGTAAATGTCCAACTAAGAGGTCCATCAAGAATGCGAGCAAACTGGACATAAGCATAGCATACATACTGTCATTCTTATTGGAGCATAATATAATGCATGTAATGGTGATATATAGATACATTTTGATTGCAGCGATGTAGCTTGTGCGGTTATATAGGGTTACCCTAAAAGGTATCTATATGTTACTATTTCATCATGACAGAGTCCAAGAATAATCTACAATCAAACATAAAGCATGTAGGTTGAATGGAATGGTTTCCATATTTAGATATGTGTAAAGCTTATGTTACTTTAATTTAAGATTTCCTATCATCATTTGTATGCACTGCTCTTCATGTTCAAATGAGCCAGATCCAAATTTTTACCTGTCTTTTTACCCCATATAAATAAAAAGAACATAAAAAAACTAAGACAAACTGCTCTCCGAAAATTGTCCCTTAGGGCACCAAATTTTTGGTGCAACACATCTTTATTTATAATCTTTATCTTTATAATTTTATATATAATTCCAGTGTATTTTCTAATAATAACGGAAGCTTGGTGATGAAAAATCAATACACAAACTTGATGAGTATTTGGTGTCAAATGTTTGGTCGTTTGCAACACCAAGCATCCGTTATCCATCAGAAGATGCATTGGAATTAATGTAATAACAAAGACTTGTAGCACCCAATATATTTGCATACAATTAGCATAAACTGACCCATAATGACAGAGGCTTGGTGATGAAAAATCAATACACCACACTTCAACAGTATGTGGTACCAAAAATCTGATGGTTTACAACATCAAGCCTCTGTTGTTGATCAGAAAATCCATTCGAATTAATGTAAAAACAACGACTTGTGGCATAAAACATTTGATAGCTCAAAATTATGTATGGCTTAACCCTATATCAAGATTCAAACTCACCATCACTTGCCCGTAGATGAGCACGAAGAGAGATAATCCAGATTAATCCAAATCAATAAGCTTACTATTAATCTACTATTGCTACCCTCACAGACACACAAATACAGAAGTGTGGCTGCTACTTTTGAAGCAACTTGTGACTGATCAAGATGATCATGAAGATAAGGTTTAGTACGAGGATCCCTCTAGGAAATAGGACATAGCTACTGCATGGTATGGTTGTTCAAACAATTTACGGTATAGCAAATATTTTGTCAAAAGGAGATTTAACATTGTAAACGGTGATTTTGCAAGTTACTACTTTTCCCGAAACGAAGTTTTTCAGGTATTATTTTACTTCTTTAAGCAAAATGGTTATCCTAACATGTTCAGTAAGTTTCAGTTTAATGGCATCATATTTTTCAAAATGTCAACTTAGAATAACACCAAACTTTAATGGCTTACTCTTAGTATAGTTTGCAATACATTCCAAAATAGGCCATTCAATGATTTTTTTAAAAATCCTTCAATAAGGCTTCTATTTTAATTGACTACTTTGATTATCCAGGAGTAATGAAAATTACTCCCGGATAATTACAACACAAATTCTGTTTACACATATCTTAAGGCAACTTTTAAGTTTGACGAAAGACCAATTCCACTCATAGATTGCTCTTTCAGTGAAAGCAACCGAGCTATTTTGCACTGTATTACGCAAGGCATATGTATATATATCCAGCATCTTACAAATAATGTCATTCTAACACAAACTACTCAATATATCAATTCACAAAATAGGGGGTTGAGGAGGAAACTACGATTTCTGACCTATCCTCCCCCATTCCCAGGTCTCGTTTGTATGGCCATACAAATAAAATGTTTTGTTTATGACTCTAGAAATTTTTAGGATGTCAAAGACTTAGAAAGCTTCAATAACCTTTATCTAAACAGACAAATAAATTTCTTCTAAACATCTGAAATGGTAAATTTTGGCTATAAGAATAGTCTGATTTTGTAACAGATAGTAATCTTGGTGGATTCTTAGAATTTTCATTGTTACAATGTTGGTTGCCCTCTTAAACATGTAATAGTTTTACTTTATCCCAAAGTCTAGACTCATAAGTCAGCTTATCACTTAGATGCTCTATGAAGTCTTAAAACTAGAAAATAAACAATATAACAACAAAATTAAGGATTTCATAAATTAATTTAACATCTGAAATGTTTCATACAATATTCAGGAAGGCCTATGATTTAATTGAGAGTTTAAAAATAAATTGAACTTTTTTAGTAATAACAGGAAGATGAGGTTGTTAAACATGTTTATTTTCTCACTAGGCCTGCTTAATAAGCTACTGCTGCCTCTGATAGACTATGTGCAAAGTCATGTTTTCTGGGTCTGATTGTAGCACATCAATAATTGCGTTTTTGTGTCCCTTAAGGGTGATGCTACCATGTACCAGGTACGGCAGTGTAATGATCAGGATATACTGTGGCTACAAACAAATTGGACTAAGCTTAAACATTAATAGAATGAGACGTACACATATTTATACTGGTAGATAGATGAATCCATTGGACACAAAGTTTATATAATGTATAAAGGACTATGAACAAGATTACGGAAGTATTTTACATTTGAGATAAAGATGCGAGGCTGATGTGAACGGTGCTGTCTGGGAAGGAATTATACATACAAAATTTGCACTAAAACTTTATATAAAATTCATAATAAGGGACAAAATGGATAAATTGATGTAATAAACTCTAGTCTAGTGGATGATATTAAACCTCATGTGGTGATCAATGGACATGGAGTTCTCATCTATTTGTTAGTTCCTTTGTTGCAAGGATACATAGGGGAGGGAACTCATACCAAAGTGATGCTACTAGTGCAATCGATCACATTCTAAGTCTAGAGGTCTTCTGCCAAAACGAAGACGTTTTTTCCCCCAGAGTTGGAGAATATCAAGAGGGTTCTTTTAGTTCGGGTGGGGGTGCTCTGGATGGTAATTTGTACTCATGCTCATCATAAAAAACAGTTTTGAAGGGACGTTGACCCAGTGGATCTTTTGGAGACAAACGACAGAACTGGGTTATTTTTGAGCAAAACTTGCAGAACATTTTGCACAAAGATGACAAAAATTGACATCTTTTCTTTACAACATACTAAAAATTTGGGTTTTTATGTGACAAAATAAGAGACAATCTTCTGGTAAAATAGATCAACCTCCCCCTTTTGAAAAAAAAACAACTTGATGATGTTGTACTTGTCCAATGCCCGTTTAACCTCTCCCATTTTGTGGCCTGCTTCTGTGCTACATAAGGCTGATCGGATTTTCACCACAATTACCTAATATACAAGGAGTCAAGTCTTATATAATTACATGACTTAAGAGGTTATCAAACAAACACTTTGTTAGAAAACATATATATCACAGGATATTAGACTTAAGAAGGTTTAATAAAACTAAAACTTGCTCTTCGGAGTGATACCCTGAAGAAAGAGATCAAGAGTCAATTTGCTCATCCAATGGTCAGATTATTAGCATGTTGCTATTTGGTTATATCTTGAATGACCATTCTTGATTTATTGTAAGGTGACATATAACAGCTTAGGGCTCTGTCACACATCGTATAGAGCCCAAATGTACGAATAACGTACTGTTTCGGTCATTGCAATGCATATATATCGATTACCAAACCAGTGTACGTTATTAGTACATTATTCATACGTTTTGTGATGTGTGTTGGAGTCCTTACATCAAATTGTATCATTGCAAACACATCCAATATGTACCATTGCGCATTTTTTTATTACCCCCAAAAATGTCCAAGGGTGGGCAAATTGCCCACCTTGCCCACCCCTGGCTATGCCACTGGTAATACCGATAGGCCATGCATATTGAAACCTTGGGCAAATGACTTTAAAGTCCTCTCATGTCCAACTACTATCCATTGAAATACTATCTTAGTAATAAGGAAGCTGTTGTGTGATGGAGAAATGTTGAAGACCTGGGAGAAAAATAAAGGGGGCAAGGAAAAAGAGGAGAAAAGGAGAAGAGAAAATGAAAAAGAAAGGAGAAAAAAGGAGGGAGAAGGGAAAGAGAAGAGAAAAAGGGGAAAGAGAAGGGAAAGGAAGAAAAGGAAGAAAGATATTTAAAAAAAGTATTTTGCCCCAGGAAATGGCCTCTCCTGTCGTTCAAAGTGTATAGAAGCACTCTGCTGGCTCTGGTCCCTGGACCCCAGCTCACTTCGGAGAAATCTTGGGTGGTTTGCCCACCCTTAGAGAAAGGCCTGGCTACGCCACAGGGTATTGACTCCCAGCTCTTTTATTAAAATAATCAGATATTGAGAGTTCAAATCCAAATGTTGTATCCTTGAGCAAACATTAAGACAACTCTATGTGTTCCTCTTGACCTGCTGTCAAATGGGTAATGGCACTCTTCACTGCTGGAAAGGTTACAGGTTTGCTGAGAAGGTTGACAATCTCTATACCAACTATACAATAAATATACAGGTGATTTATAGTGCATTATGCCTCCCTGCCCTGTAATTCCATATAACCTCAGCACACAATAGTAGAGTATAAGAGAAATCAAAGAATAAGTTTTAAATCCAGTAACACCTTCCTAATATAGGGTACAGAATACAAATACTATTTGTGAGGAAATGACATTTATTCTCTAAGGATATAATCTTATATCGCAAAATTTACAAACAATATTGAAAATTTACTAAAGCATGATTTTATTCCTTTGAAAAAATGCCAAGACTACAAAGCTTTAATAAGATAGTCTACAAACAGTAAAGAAATACTCTCAAAAGTTGAGCTTTCATCAAGTGGTTTATTATTTTAGGCCAGCTATTGGTTCGTCACCCACCCTACCCACACACGTTGATAAGAGATAAATGCTTCTGATCAGCAAATGATTTAAACATCATCCAAATGTTATACTACCAACATGAATATTGCCCTATGATACATAATTGGTTACCATGACAACTCTAAACAAATAGCGGCAATTACTCATCAGACAAAGCAATCGCATATTCCTATCGCTGTCAAATAGAATTTCTTTTTTCAAGTCACTTGAAGACATATTTTTCATGATCTAGGCTGACTGAAGATCACTGGGGAGTTTTTGATTGCATTTTTGCATCCACAAATGCTTGGATGTGACTTGACGATGTCGGCTGATGGGGACAAAGCCGTCATTCTATTTTGTCAGAAGGAAATTTGCCTTGACTGCTCTTTTTTTACATCAATCTTTCTTGCAATTTGGTCATAAGTGGCCGTTTATCTCAAACGAGCCTTAAATGCAGCAAACTTCATTTTGCACTACAGGTTAAAATACATGTCAAGGTCCTAATTCACTGAAATTGATATTTCACAGATTCAAACTCCTTGTGCTTACTTTAAAAATTGAAGAAAATAATATGAAATATACCTGTATATTTTGAGTACAATCAAGAGGAAATATAGGGCTTGCTGATCTTTGAACACTTTTATCTCATAAAATTGTGCATTTTACTCCCCGGGATGGACCATAAGTTGACTTCTGGAAATCAAGTGAAGTTCATTGAAGTGTCATTTTAATCCTTATAACATAACATGGTATTTGCATTGCAAATATTTCAAAAGTGAAAATGAAAGAGACTGCATTGACTGCTGATTTGGGATGGACGGTCATATTAAGTGACCGTCCACAACGAACAAGCCACAAACACGACCCCTTGTTGGTTTTCCTTTTAAAATATTTGAAATGAAATGACCATGTTACAAGCATTCAAATGACGCTTTAATCAAAAATAAAGTTATGGCCCATCAACTGTTGCCAAAGAGTAAAAGGGTGATACTAAGATCAACAAATTCAAAGATCAGTAAGCTGTTTGTTTTGTGATGATGGTACTTAGAAAGTCAAGAAATTTTTCATATTTCCACTCAAAATTCAACTTTGCCAAAATAAGAGCTTCGCATGTATCTTTTTCAACTATATAAGTACAAAAATAATTCCACCTTTATGGTTTGCTTGTATGGTCACATATCTGATTTAAAAAATAAGAACGTACCTTTACATACAAATAGAAATTATTCTACATTTAGATTTTAAATAGGAATTAAGGGCACCTGGGAGTCGAGGGCAATATATGTGATGTGCAACTGGTAACAACTTGCAATGTGACATTTGCTTACATGCCTGGGGCCGATTTCACTAACATTTAGCGATGGTCGCTAACCCCGTTTTGATCGCTAACTCCAAAAATGATCGCTAAATTATTTAAAATACTCATTAGCTATAATTTTTAGAGTTAGCGAGCAAATTGGGGTTAGTGACGATCGCTAAATGTTTGTGAAATCAGCCCCTGGTGTTCAGTGAAGGGCCATGTGCACAGGTTAGAGAGAGCAACCTCTCTTTCAAGTTTGCTATGAGGAGATCTTTGCACCTCTTTCTCTGTGAGTCTGTTACCTTCCCAGCATTGGGATTAAACTTGCTGTATTTTACGAAATGGAGTAAATCTTAAAAAAATCATGCTTTTCACTATTAAATCTCATACTAAGCAATAAATCATAAACATCAAATATAATTAGTACACCTTGGTCTTGGTCCAAATTCATTTCCTATTGTTTATGTCAGAGTTCACCTCTAACACAGGGGACACTTATATGAAATAGGGAAAACACATCTCCCATAAAAAATGAGTTCCCTTGAAAACAACCACCCTTGAATGAAAGTGTCAAGTAGCTAGGTTGTAATTCCTCTTCCTATTTACTTATTTGCATGAAAAAGATCTTTTTGGACAAATTCAGCTTTCCCAAAATTATCAAGGTAGGCACCCCTGGGTGTAAGTTCAAGGGAACCATAGCATTAAAGGAGTCCTCCAGTCTAACCACGTTGGACTAGCTGATCACCAGCAGGAAACTTGTATTTATGATATTCCTGGTGGAATTCTCCATGTATTCTCAGAGACTCTGGTGATTTCCCCTCCATTGAAGGCCAGCTTTATTCTATATATTAAAAGTAGGTTTACACTCTGTGCAGGTCACCTTTTACTATGACTTTCATTACTATTTAAAGACAAGCTTTACTCAGAGGGTACTTCCTTGAGAGCAGTGCTACTCTAATAAATACTGGGGATTTATAGTGTGCTTTGTCTCCCAAACTTGCGGCCTCAGCACACTTTACAGTTGTTTGCTGACCACTGTGGCCCAAGCAAGTGTGTCCGCAGCAACCTCTAGGGGCGCTGAACCTTGATCAGCCCACCTACGCACCATCGCTGCCCGGATCAGCTCCCCGAGTTTTATATGGGTTTCCATGAGAAAATTAGCAGTTAGCTTCCAAAGGAATTTCAAGAACACTAAAATTTTTGGCACCAGCGAGGTTCGAACTCAGAACCCTCTGCACCCCATGTGAGCGCCTTATCATTTGAGCTAACTTGACTGATTGACTCTAATAGCTCAAGAGTACTATTATACTGCCCAACTCTATTAAGTCCAGTGTTACTAAATGGGAAAGCTACATCAACTGGTTATTCTTGAGCTTTAGAACTACACCAGCTACTCTGGAGTGTAGTTTTACTCGTAACATGTGAGGGTGCTACTTTTTGAAGTCATTGTTACTCTATTATAGCTCATGAATGCTGCTCTGATGATCTTTGAAGAACAGTGTGATACTGCATAGCATTGTAACAAAAATTTTACTCTGAAGATCAGAGGTACCAATCATACCATCATTTCGATCTGATACCTAAGACCAAATCGTGAGAGCCAAGCCCCGTGGCTGGGTGTTTTTGGGCACTCATTGGTCAAAGTTATGTTTGTGCTGGTCCTTAGTCTTGCACAATTTCAATCTAACCTGAGATGCCAGTGCAGGCACTTGATAAGCCATTGTTCTGATGGTATGCTATTGAGTGTTAGGCGCATGCGTGGTACCAAAACACGCCATTAAAACTATTATTAACAAAAAAGGCAAAAGCTCTCTGATGCTCAGCCATGTCCATCATCAATACCCAGGAATACTACATATAGCATGACCCTGTAAGGGATCCATGACTTTGGAGTGTCCTTGCCAACCTACTTCCTCAGGTTGTGTCCATACAAAGGAAGTCTTAGGAATTTCCTGTCGATCCAAGAATTCTTGAGGAAATACTCAAGCAGCTCACAGCAGATCATGCAGTGTGGATTCTCACAAGTTTCCTGGTTGATAGCAAGCATCAAATTTAGATGATACAGAATTCGATTCAAAGCTGTACAACTTACACTTCCGGATCAGAAGAACTCTGATAATACACTCGTAGAAAGGCAGACCAACCGTCACGCTCATTTCCATCTCTTTGACTAGACTCAACTTTGGGTGTATGTTGTGTTAGGGTGGGGTGGGTAAGGGATGTATGCATGAGGGAGAGATGGATATGAAAGAGTGATGCCAGACCTGCATCTAAGTCTAATTTACCTTACCGTAACATTTGTCATATCAGTGCCAATTTTTTATCACCTGCTTGATGAGGAGGAATGAGGTGAGTAATCAATGTTCCCACTAAGGTTTTTGAGCTTGCGCCAGTTCAAGCAATTTTGATGAAGTTGAAGAGGTGCTTATGCCAAAAATCATGAGCTGAGGCTGAAAATAGGCCAAATAAAACAAGGAAAAGAATCTTTTTTACACATTTTAAAGAACCTGTGTGCCAATTTTCAGGGCTCCTGCACCAATGGCGCTATACAGCCTTAGCAGGAACACTGGACATAATCAATTTCGAAGCAAGAGATCGCTCGGGCCGCCCAAGCCAAATTCCAGTATTTGCTTGTTCTACCTTTGCATTTTGCTTATCCGTGGCAAAAATCAAGTAATATAATAATGAATAATATCAATAGGTACTCAACGATGTAATTAATGATTAATGACCAGGTATTGAATTGGCTTCAGTCAAGGAGCTTGGCTCGTCCTTACTCGGCTCGGCAAGTTGCTAAGGAGGATCTAAACTGATTATGTCCCTAGGAACCTTACCCAAAAACATTGAGGAGAAAGTTCAATGGTTTTTGAACCACTATGAAACAGTCCTTGCCATCAATACAAAACCACATGATAAACCAATTACAGGGTCATTGGCAATTCTTAAATTAGTAATAACGGAAATCTAATGAAAAATCCGTAGAATGCATCATACTTGCAGTCAAATATCTTAGCTTGTTCCTTTAAGAATTGAATCCTTTGAAATATTGCCAACAAATATTGCAATTATATAACTATACTTCGTTCATCACTAAATAGGCAGCATTGTGAGACATTTTTTTTTCCATTAACCCTAACCCCACTGAATCTCACAATATCCCATTCCACAAAGTTAAGAAATTCCCCTAAGTCCAAATACGTCATAGACCCGAGTCAGCTATGGTCACGAAATCGCTGCCATGGCAGCGCCTACTCATTGGCTTGACATAGTGATACTTGGACCGGGAAGCGGGGGGTCCCGGGTTCGAATCCAGGGGGGAACCCGTGATTTTGGACTTGGAAATTTCCGAGGAGATAGTTTTTAAACGAAGAAGTGGTCAAAAGTGTTAGGGTTAGTATGCATAGATAGCCCCACTGAATATGCGCTATATAGATATAGATTCTCGAGTCCAACAACGACACATGCTGCGTCTGCTGCAGTTAGGGGTCACCATTTGATTCTCATGGAGGGCATGGAAGTTGGGGTGAGGGTTTTTTTTCGCCGCCGCTGTGTTCAGCTATGCAAATGTTTTCTATATCAATTTCATGATGTGAGAAGGTCCGCATATTTACTGTTGACCAAAGTTTATCTGGTATCGCCTAAGCAGACAATATTGGTCAAGAACACATAGCTAAAAGTAGTTTGGAGATTGGAGATTGATTAATCTTTTATTTTTTTTAGTTTAAGTTCAATTCATCAACTACTTTAATTGTGTTAATGATTATCAAATCCACTGAGAAAAGAAGTGAATTTCAAGGATATAGTGGAGACCAGGGTCCATCAATATTTACACCATGCAGCTGACAGTAGCAAAAGGATTATGTCAAAAATAATACCCAAAATTGTAGCAGGGCTTGAGTCCAAAGTACTTTGCTGTAAGGGGCTGTTTCAAACCTCAGCTGGCAGCTGACCACCCTGAAGGGCTGTTGCCATTATTTAGAACAGCAAGTGGTCATCCCTTCTAGTTGAGTTTGGATGTGCTACCTAACACTAGACCACACCAGCTAATGGTACTACTTCTACCAAACCAATGATAGTCTGAGATAAGGAGAGTGTTGGAGGTGATCTCCAAAGTCCTGTTTTGGCAATCAACACAATGTAGAAGATCTAGGGACAACCAATGACAGACTACGTCCAATACTCACAGAACTGTATGGACATTGTGGAGTTTTTTGTGGAGTTATTGAAGAGCCATCACAAGCATCCATCTGATAATATGCCCTAAGTGAGCAATGTTCATAATTCTCCATAAAACAAAAAATGCTCTAGTGACCTTGATCTATCACTGCAGTTCAAATCTTTAATTCAAAATGCTCTGAGCGCTTGCCTCTCCTGGGAGCTAGCTAGATCCTGTATATTTCTAGAGGTGTGCTATTTGTGGCTTCCATAAACCCTATGGACCAAATCTACTGTCATGTAAAGGTAGGACAGGTTATAGAAATCTGGTTCATTCCTATTGAAGTTCAGTTTATTTGTCTTTAAATAACAAACTAACATAATATGACATGGTGATTCACTTAAAGTATGTTCTTCTCACAACAAATAACGACAATTATCAACTAGTCATATAAACTTGAATGAGCTGTGTTTCCTGTCTATTTTATCCTGGTGTCAATTGTTCAATCATTTATGACATTTTACATTATATAAAACTTCCAGCGATTACAAATACTTCCAGTTTTCACAACTTTGTTTTCTATTTGGGATTGTTAATAAATTGTGGCATTGCTTTATGTGTCATCTATGTATTTGAACTTAATGGAGAAAAGAGAACCTAGAAAACCGCACAATGACAGGACAAAAAGCAAGTGGGTACATATAAATTGTAATAAGAATAGATTGAAGGACTTTTTTGCTCATACAGTATCGGATACAACAATTATCCATGTTTTATTTCTTGCCAACACTTTTGGACTAGAATACAAATGTGTTGATAAACAACTGACATTGTATGGAATGTTATTTCCACTTACATCAAATATATGTTCTGTCGTGAAATAATGTTAGATTGTAACAATTAAACTTTTATTTAGGGACATTTGATCACTAAATATTCACATAATTTCCCATTCAAGCAAATCCATTTGGAGGCAATGCATGATGGGAAGCCCATAGCATCTTCTCTTGTTACATCACATCTTCAGATAATTATGTTCACTGAGAAACATCTCATTTTCAAGGTGTTGTATTTTAAAAGAGAAGATATCGTGTGTATCCCATCATGTACTGCTTCCTATAAGATTGTTTGTTCTGGCAATCATGTGAAAGGTTACTAATGAAATGACATTAAATCAATGTTATTGGTTAAAATCTTGCATTTTGGGCATGTTTCATCACTAACTACTCTCATAATTTCATGCACAAGAAACCCCATATTAAGCAATGCATGATGGGATATTAACAATATCTTCTTTTGTATTTTACATAAACTCATAAATTTCAAGTCACTGCTGATAAAAAAATAAAATTCTAACCATAGTCAAACACATCTACAAATTGTCCAACATACTTTATAACATGGCCGAAACAAATTCATTTTTCCCGAATTGGCTAATTACCTTAAGTATTTTGATCCAAATCTTAGGGCCAATTGCATCCAGTTGATTGCATGATTTGATGACATACAAACGAGGCAAGCTAGCACATTACCGGTGAGCATTTGAAAGGCAATATTTGTTAGGAGATCTCAAAGCAAACCATCCAAACCATGCTGCCATGATCATATTACATACCTCATGTTTAACTCGTGAATAATTGATGTCTCTTCATATTTACTTTGTTTCATTTCAAAAGGTCATATTATGTTCAACAGTACCATGCAACAATATATTTTGATTGAAAAATGTTGTAGAAAATATGTCTATATGAATATTACAAACAAATATTTGCTTAATTGAATATTCTTATTCTATGTGTGTTCTTGTGGTTCATTGAAAAATGTATATATCTTTTTCATGCAGGAAAAAACATTTGTTGAGTCAATACAGTTTAAGATAACAATATTAGTATCAAAAGCGACATATTAAAAAGTTACTGATGCTAGTTATGTTCACATGGCTGTCTTCACAGGGACAGTTGTATTCTTGAGTATGCAATTCTCAAGTACTGTATATGAGAAATATGACTGCGCATTTCCATGACCTATTCTAATATTAAAATACAGATGCCAGTCCCAGATTGGGCATCCAATACGTAAAATTTTACTGAAACAGGTTAAGTAGTTTAAAAGTGTAGTAAAGTCCAAAAAGCACACAGGAATGACTCAAATTGAGAGAGAATTAATTTGCAATATATTATTCTGTGATGGTGGTGTGACTATCCAGTGTTTTCTAAATCCTATATTTGTACCTCAGAGAGATTTACCAGATAAAAGTATATAAACAAAGTTCTAAGAGATAATTCAATAAACATTAAAAGAGAAACTATTTCATCAAAAATAATAGACATAGAAACAAAATAATTATAAGATTTAAAACTAGAAACGCTGTTTTACCATTTTTCCCCTTCGGAGAAAAAAAAAAGTAGGTACAGAATTTTTCTCCAATATTCCTCAAAATCACAGAAAACTACTGGTAGTTTATATTACTATATACATGTTCTATCAATTCATGTAAAAAATATGTAGGTAAAAAAGTAGCGTGAAGAATGCTTGGTTTACAAGATTTAATTATATAAAATTAATAACTCTGATATCATATCATTAACATTGCCTTAAAATGTCATCTAATACTAGTCTATGTATTGTCAATGCTGAAACCGTCTGCTAAATCTGAAACATAAATGTGATATTCTACGTGTAAAGCTCCCAGGATAGGTAGAAATCATCATGGTCCATTTAAGGCATGGATTTACTTTATCATGTCTGGATCTAGAGTCTGAAATAGCATGGCCTATCACCACTACATACGCTACTTATATAGGATCAGTTTGAATGAGATCAGGTGATTCTTGGCCTTCTATACTTGCCCTGTAGCAATGCTACTGGGAGTATTCAAGGTAATTCCTCCCTTCACTCACACCCCTCTCCTCCAAGGACTGTTCCCTGGGCGGAGTGGGAGGGGGAACTCAACTTTGGTTTGGTCAGGTATGTGCAGCAGAGCCTTTATGCATCTTCAAAGGAGTTTCTTTTTCTCAATAAAATTATATCCATATGTAAGAACATCTTTTATTCAAAATAAAAACCCATTTGAGGGGCTTGCATCACTAACCCCTGAAAATATTGACAATTTTTGCAGTGATTTTGCTGAATCTTGCATATGAATTTGCACAATTTTTTAAATGTGACCCATGTTTAACGATTCTAAGAGGAAACAAAATGGCACCTATAAGTTGAAGGATTTTTTCATGAAAAACCCGACCATTTACAGCAGCACATATCAGTATATCTTTAATACGTAAGTACCCCTTAAAGCACTGCTACTGATTATAGGTGTAAAAGCATTTGATACAAACAAGGCCAGCTAGCTAGCAGTTATCATCTGTCTGGATCTGCTGTAAGAAATACCAAGGCCTTCCTCCTTATCATTGGCAGCGTATGTGTGATCTGACTGAAAGATAGCTGGCAGACTACACTCGCAAAATGTGAGCAACATGAATGACTTCTGTAATGTTACTGGCAGAAACTGTCTTAAGCTTAAGGCATATATTTGAGCTGTGCAGTTTAGGGTAAGCTTACATCACCTTCACAGGTAATTTTGATTAAGTTTTGTTACAAATGTTCAAAGTAGCACTGGTTTAGTACCCTGTGTCTGCTACATGTTCAACATCGCATGTCCAACATCACCAGGCAAGGAGTGAGATGAGCCCAGGCAAATTTTTAAACAAAACGGCCCGGCGTCAAATCGGGCAATTGCCGGACATGGCTTGAAACAAAAAGTTTCCAGGAAGTAGGAGTGGATCCAATCACTTGTGATCAAGCCATCAGCCAAGATGGTGAAAGCTTAAGAATGTGAGTGAATTTTCATTGGATTTGTCAAACAAAATGTTAACCACAAAAGTACTAGACACTGATGAGGCTATCCTCATATGTAACATTTACTCCTACAAGATCAAAATCCTCACACCTTGAAAATACTCTCAGAATAAATATAAGATGCTCACTTACAATCAATTTCCTCATTCATTCAACCAATCCTACCCCACCCAAAAATGTCCTTAGAACAACAAAGGGCATAAACCTCCGGTCTAATGTTCTCCCTCCAACATTCCACCTTAAACCTCCGGAATACATGCCCAGTAACCCACACCAAATTATAATGCCTTCGATTTCTGCTGAAATTTCCTATGCCAATGCCTAACTAGGTCTCAGAATATCGCAACTCACCCAAAACCTTGCGGTGAGGTTATGATGTGTTTACGGCAACACACTGGTGACCAGTGGTTATGTGACCATAGTATCAACCACAGGATATCTAGCCAGTCATACAACACCAAAAATGACAATTATTCAAATTTTCCCACCCTAGACCTCAGAATAATACTTATCCCATCCCAAAATGTTCCCCAAATAAACTGGGAAATGTCTAAATCTTTGGTGAAACTTTCCATTGCATAACAGTGTCCGTCCTCCTCTAGCCCATATACAAATACTTTGCATTCTTGCCACTTGAGGATTGAATAAGTCATCTTCCGTCATTGACTCCTTTCCTCCTCTATGATCTCCATCAAAACCCTGCAAGGTTTGTAGTATATGTATACCCAGGGAAAGCGCAATTGCAGAGTTATGATATAGTGAGTTATAGCATTCTGAGTTTATTACTGTTGTGAGTTTATAATAGTAAGCCATTTCAGCAAATGTATCGCATACAAATGTTAACCCTTTCAAAACTATGGAGATTTGAAAATATTTGTTCACAAACTAAAAACAATAGTGGCAGGGATGACCTTTTAGTCTCTTTCCTGTAACATATTACCATGATTTATGCTTGTTTTTGCTTTATTTGGATTCAAAAGTACTAAAACCAAAATAGAAATAATTGTCAACATTGTTTTGTGCTTCTGCAACAAATAGAATAAAACAGTTCGCAACACCTATCTTATTTGTAATTCCACTCAGCCTCAGCTCAATGTGTGCTGATCACTTTGGCCCAAGCAAGCTTCATTCCATACCAAGCATCAGTTAAGGACCTGCAGCAACCTCTAGGGGCACTGAACCTTGGTTAGCCCTCTTATAAACCACCGCAGGTTGGATAAGCTCTTGAGGTTTTGAAAGAGTTTCGACAATTAGCAGGTAATTCTTTGACCAAGGGAATCTCAAGCACACTCAACTTTTGACATTGCCAAGGTATGAACTCAAGACCTTCCCCAGCATAAGAAACACCTTACTCTTTAAGCTATGATTAACTTGACTGCCAGTATAAAAAACATCTTTGAATTTCATGCTGTCAGTCAGTAAGTAACAGCACCTGCATTAATGTTTAATGCCCAGGTTTAATGACATAATAGTTGTTATTGATTAAAGCAATACTGTAAAGTGTTAAAAGCACCGGTGTCACCCATGAGTTATATTTTTAACTTATTAGATTTGTTTTTGGTAGATATTAATCCCTCCAAACAATTTGGCTTAAATATGCTTACTGTTTCTGTAATGGCTATTGTTGAATTAAATTTGGGATACCAAATTTAATTCTATGTGTATTACTACAGGAAAGTCAGATTATCCATTTTTCTGATGTAAAACAAATTTTTGACAACATACAATTGAAAACACCTTTAGATAGTCACATACTTTCATTTTAGGCTGTTTTACTCGAAACCATATCTGATTAAAATCTTATGTATTGCTTATCGATGTTCAAGTTATCACTAATCAAAACTCAAGTATTTTTTCTCTAGCCAGAAACACTGCTGCAAATGTGCCACTGCTTTTTTTTGTTACTGCTTTGTCAGTGGCTTCGTAGCCCTTGTTTCAGGCTCACAGTATTGTTCAATTTAGTGTATACCATGTCTGGTACTCTCTGAATCAAAATAACATTCCATCGCCCATTGGCTCATTGCTGGGTCCGTGGGAGGGGTCATCAGGGGAACGATACTAGTTCTATGGCTTCATTGTCTTCCAAAATCCTGAGCTGGCAAAGCTATTATATGATAAGCCATAGCAAAAAGTATTTTCCAGGGGACCTCCAGGAGACCTTCTGGATACCTAATTTGCATGTGAAAATTCCAGGAGACCTTGAGAACCCCTGGAGGTCTCCCGGAAATATTTGCTTAGTAGTTTCCAGGAGTATCAAGCAAGTCATGTTTCGGGAGACCATCTGAAAAGTTGATATATTTTGATATGGGAAGGACACTGTACATTGCATTCAACACCAAACTGAAAATACTTGTTGCATTTAGCAGCAAATAACAGCATTTTGCACAAATGAAACCAAGATGTCAATGTACAACTGATCCAAATGACAGACAACTGATTAATAAATCCCACTTGTCATGTAGGATTTTCTTACCAAGGGCAAAGTAAAAAAAACCCCATACATGTGATGGTCAATCTCAAGCCAGCTGTAAAGTCGGTCACTATCTATAGGGTTTTTCCCCCACTATTTTCAAAATCTGTAAAGTCCTCACTGTAAGGATTAAAATATGAAACTGAGATAAACATATTCAAAACCTTGAAGTATGCAACAAGCAAACAACGCACAAAACCAATATGACCATACAAATTACAAAAGAAATAATTGGTCCATATTTTTCGAATCATAAACACGTACCAAATCTTGTTGAATATTCAAATAAACTTATGTTCAATGTTTGGCCACATAATACCAACAAAATTAGCCAAAAATAATACCAAAATCATGAATGATTTGCATACAAAAATATGATTACCCAGTGATTTGGTCTTAATTAATCCTAATCAATCATTACTAGTCTCTTATACAGTACAAAACCACCAGTTCACAATGTTCTTGAATACAAGTGATGTGGCATGGATTTCGTTACATAGTCCGATTGCTTGTTGCGTAGTTCAAGATTAACAGAGAACAGTAAGCCATATGCTTTACTGTTGATGGTCCTTCTGAGATGTGGATTTTCTCACTTCAGTTCATTTTTTAAATGAAACTTTGCAGATATTTAAAAGAATACATGAATCATGAATAGACAAAAAATTAGATTTCACCAAATTAGGACCCATGCATATGTTTTCCCATGTGGCACAAAATAATGTTTGCCAACTTTACGGACATTTGGGCTGTGAAGGCACAAATATATCCGCAACATTGTGACAAAATACTCCAAACAAAACTGACATCAATCAATGACAGTAAACAAGGCTATTCAGGTAAATTAAGACAGGCTACAGGAAGTGAAATTAGTTAATCAAGGTTCAAAAAGTCAACCCCATTGATGTTTGCTTCTAATGTCTAAATATAATATTACAAATATTGTGACACTCATATGTCCCATAATGTCTAGTCTTACAGTTTGTTACACAACAAGATTATTATAAGGAAGATTTGAATGATACTACCATAAATATTGCTGTATAAAACAAGTACTAGGTATTATTTTTCATTATGTAAGCTCACCTATATTGGACTCACTGGCCCGTATTCCAGAAAGGTGTTTTAGCTAAACCATGGTTTTACCTGAACACCAAGGCTGTATTCCAGAAAGGAGTTGAGCTAAACCACAGTTTTAATTCTCCTCAACAGCACATGGTTTAGCCAAACTTCTTTCTGGAATACAGGCTACTATCTTTAATTCATAAATCTCTGCAGACTGGTTAATATTCATTTATAATATGTTTGGTTTAAGTAAATCAAATTAAGACAGGAACTCAGTATCACTCTTACATAACCGCAACTCACTCAAATGCACCTCACCAATTTGTCTAGCTCCTGTAGTTTATCTTTATCTGTGCAGTAGTTGACATACATTCATAATAAATGCATTTGGTTTTATCAGACTTGCTGAGTTCATAGAAAAAGGTTACAGGAACTCTCCTAAATGCTCTGGTTTACTAGCAAGTTCCTGTACATGCAATGATGAATGACAGGATGAAAACGTAGAATAAATTGAACAAATATTGGACAAATATTTGCAAATATATCCTGTGAAGGATGCTGCAACTGTTTCCATGACGATTTGGAGCAACAAAAGTGATGCAATGGTTGAGGATATGTATATAGGTATATAGATTCAAGCCCTTAAAAATGCATTGAACCATATCCAGAGAATCTTTTTGAAGTTCATCTTCTTGCTCTCCTAGAATCAATCAAATTTTCTAGTTTCAAAACCACATTGTCAAACTTGGTTTAATCTGTTCATTGATTTACTTTCTCATGTGAGCCACATGCATGTTTTCATTTTAGCATTTCTTATTAGTACTGGAGACGTACAGCCCTTTTTGTTGGGAGTATATTGTACTGTGGCAGTGAGCAGTCTGGTGATGCTTAGGAAAAATAAATAGTAAGCTTGATGAAGATGATATAAGTGAAAAGGAGCCTGTGTGACAAACATCTTTCATGCACCATAAATGGACTTATAATCAAGACAGCCTTATTGCAACTCAATATCACTTTTTATACAACCTCAACTCACTCAAGTGCACCTCACCAATCCATCTGGCTCCAGTAGTTTATCTTTATCTGTGCAGTAGTTGACATACATTCATACTAAATGTGTTTGGTTTTATCAGACTTGCTGAGTTCATAGCAAAAGGTTACAGGAACTCTCCGTAATGCTCTGGTTTACTAGCAAGTTCCTGTACATGCAATTATGAATGACGGGATGAAAACGTAGAATAAATTGAACAAATATTGGACAAATATTTGCAAATATATCTTGTGAAGGATGTTGTAACTGTTTCCATGACAAATTGGAGTAACAGAAGTGATATAATGGTTGAGGAAGTATATGTTTATAGATTCAAGCCCCTAAAGTGTATTTGACCCTATCCAGAAAATCTTTTTGAAGTTCATCTTCTTTCTCTCCTAGATAGAATCAATAAAATTTACTAGTTTTAGTCAAACTTGGTTTAATATGTTGGTTTATTTTCTCATGTTTGCCACATGCATCTTTTCATTTTAGCATTTCTTATTAGTACTGGAGACGTACAGCCCTTTTGTTGGGAGTATATTGTACTGTGTGCAGTGCGAAGGTCCAGGTGGCAGGGAGCTGTCTGTTGTTGCTCAGGAAAAAATAATAGATATGCTTGATGAAGATGGTATAAGTGAAAAGGAGCCCATGGGCAAGTGTGTTTGGACTAACATCAATATCCATGTACCCCCTCAACCATTGCATCACTTTTGTTGCTCCAAATCGTCATGGAAATAGTTGAAGCATCCTTCACAGGATATATTTGCAAATATTTGTCCAATATTTGTTCGATTTATTATACGTTTTCATCTCCGTCATTCATCATTGCATGTACAGGAACTTGGTAGTAAACCAGAGTATTACGGAGAATTCCTGTAACCTTTTACTATGAACTCAGCAAGTCTGATAAAACCAAACGCATTTATTATGAATGTATGTCAACTACTGCACAGATAAAGATAAACTGCTGGAGCTAGACAAATTGGTGAGGTGCATTTGGGTGAGTTGAGGTTGTATAAAAAGTGATATTGAGTTGCAATGAGGCTGTCTTAATTAAGTTCAATTCAACTGAAATATAAGATACATAAATTGGTGCATGAAAGATGTTTGTTACACATGCAGAAAATCTTTGTTGCTTGTTGTTTCGTCTATTTGTCACAGCTTTAAGATATCAATAAAACAAGGAACAATATCTATTAAGTACTAAATAACTAGCATTTAAAATGAAAGCTGACCATATTTTAGTGGTAAATGGAAAAAATGTAAACTGAATTATACCTTCAGGAAAATCCCTGCGGTATTAAAAACAAAAACTTAAAGGTGTAGGTTCCTATTTTAGGATGTGTATAATTTACTTTTAACTGATTGACCTTGACCTCTGAAATGCATTTTGCAAAATTTTAACCTTATCCTGTGTCTGGTTTTCTCTTGAGAGGCAAAAGAATGTATGCAACCCTGGGGATGAGGCTGTTATGTAAATACAAAAGAAATGGAAAATAGGTATACCAATTAATCTTACATTTTGTATTATGTCTCAGAAACTGTTAAGAATTTGGAAGTGAAATTTTGGATTCATAATCAGAAAAATATAGGCTTTCATTTAGCATCAAAAAATATACTACTTCCGGTTGAGCCCTGGGGGGATGAGAATATGATCGGAACCTACACCTTTAATACTTTGCATCACATATTAAATTGGGCTATGCTACAACATAACCTGCTGCTGGTTTTGTTCTTGTCCTTGGTAAGACTATATATGGTATGACTAAGACAAACAAGCTTTGCTTGCCATATCTGTCCAGCAGTTCTTTGACATAGACATACTATTTTCAGGAAACATCAAATTTCAATAAATCTACGCTATAGTGACAATGTCACATCAATTACCAATAGACCCGCAATGTCACATAACATTGCATACATGGGAGCTGTTACAGCGCAATGAGCAGAAAGTCATAAGCTCATAATCTGAGATAAATTTAAATTCTTAAATATAAAAGTTCAAAAAAGGATTTTAAATGAGGATGTTGCTTTCATTTTGACCAACTAACACATGTTGTCTGAAAAAATTTCCTTTTTGTTTTCTGTTGTTTTATGCCATGTTTAAACAGGTTGTTTGTATGTAAACTCGCAACTTCATCCTTATTTTTTGTATACAAAAAGATGGCTCGTAGACTTCTAAATCTAACTTAAAATCACTGTTGAGAAAAATATGCTAATAAGATCATAAAATTTTGAAACTTTACACAAATTTGATATTTCATGATTTTGATTGAAAACAAGGTTTAGGAGTTTAAAATGAAGTTTTCCTTGTATGCATAGGCCCAAGGTCAAGAATAAAACTTGTATGTTAACCATTTTCCAACAGACCAAAAATAATAAAAATCCAGGGTCATGTTTTCCCCCAAGTCACAAAATCACATCGTTTCATGAAAAACAAACAATTGTGTGGCCTAATGTATACACAGAAATTTCACATTGCCTAGTATTAACAACTTTTATAACATTCAGTACATTTTCAAGTTCAAGGACCTAGTCTCTTTACACACTAAATATATAAGATGCATAAATTATGCAAACTGGTTACTTAATTACCATGCATCAGCTCATTCTGTTTCCCTATCAGCACCTGTCTTCCATGTAGACCATGTCTTAATAAGTGTTATCATTAAAGTAACCTTAGATGGGGATGATTAATCACGGCTTTCAATAGTATGGTTTCCTATCATGATTTGATGTGTCCACCATATTGGATCATAATGTGCCAACATTTATTTTTTTTTTTGCCTTAAAGGAGCATGGTCAGACTGCTTTAAACTTTTTCAAAATTTCTGAGATTTTGGTACCAAAATGAGGTTCATACTTTTTAATAATGTATGTGAAATTTTACTTTTGAAACATGTTTCGTTTTTGAAACGTTACATGTAAAAAACGAACCAGTGGGCTGTAATAGTCAAGTGTACTAAGTCCTCTTTGTTGTAAGAAGCAGTTAAGCTATAAAAATGACATATTACAGGTAATGTTATTTTTAACAAAATCAGCTATATATGTCACTTTATCAATTTACCAATGATTGCAGGAGGCTGTTGCAAAAATGTTGTATTGCAACATTTTTCACTGATATGATGGCTGATGGGGTAATCAATCTATCACTTTTTGAAAAGTTTCTCAATCTCAGCTCAGTTTAGACTCCACTTAGGAAATGTTTAATTATCATGACATTGTCTGAATCCAACTTAACAAGTATATTGCAACATGTTCTTGGATCATCAGCCACCGCAAAATCTATTTTCTAAATATCTGTCCAATTTACCTTTAAAAACAAATTATACACAAAAGGAGAGCCATCCCTTGATATCAAAACTTTCAACTGGTTATTAATGGAATGACCCAGTTTCTGTCAATCAATGACCTACATTTGAGTGACAAAATGCAACAAAAATGCAGTGCCAATTATTATTTAAAGTGTCTTTATTTGTAAAACACTGTTCATAATTGAAGGTTCAAATTTCACATTTGCAATTCAGATTTTGTACTATTTAGGTTGAGTTCATCTAGTTGAGATTATTGCATGCTGTTATAACAATGAGTGTATTCCTTGCTAATAACAAGTTCATCACATCTCTCTTTATTGCGTTTTAAAGTCCCCCTGGTTAAATATACTGTGCAAGTGTTTAGGAACTTACTTAAGCTACAGGGCTTGTATATTGATGCTATATACAAATGGAGAACTGTGGTGGTTGAAAAGCAATCATGGGTTTGGTTGATGAACAGGTCTTGTGCAAATGTTCTGAAAACTTTGGAAATACAATCAATTAACCGTGATTAATTGCACTTCCCGGCATAACTGACCTTCAAAACTCAAGGTTATTTTTTCTTTAGAAGCCATTTATTCAAAATATTCGTTCGTGACTTTCCGCTCATTTTGCCAGAGCAACCCACATGTATTATATATCTTGGCTTGCAAAATATATTTGGGCCCAAAGCTATTTCATATTTAGGTTTAAGTCTAGGCCTATATGGTGTTATAATTTTAATGTTTTTTAGAAAAATGCCTAATCATGTTCAGGCCTAATAATAATGGCTAGCCCTTTATGTCCTGTAGAAAAAGATGCAACAAACATGATTTGACTATCATTATAACATACTTCACAGTATATTTTTCCCCATTTTAAAATAAATTCAAGAAAGTCAGATTAAGGTCTCCCTAAGTCATGTAGGTTAACTCCAATGAATCAGCTCATGGCAGCAAGCATAAACCTTAGAAAGGGCAAAATCCAAGGAATTGGATATGTTCTATTATAGATTCATCCTTTAAAGCAACTTTTCTGCCTGATATTACATTAAAAGCATCTTTTCAGTCTGCAATTACACAATATTCCAACCTATGTTAGAGTAATAACAAATTTGAGGTTGAGCACCTTCAGAAAAAGTGACAATTTGGAACCCTTAAGTATTATACAAAACATAAGATTTCATGCTATCATAGGATTGTGCATAGTCTGTCAGAATTGACTTTGTGGCATCTTTGTAACGTGTTTATCCCTTCCTGCGAGTGCATGATACGCAATTATCACAGCTTCCTGGTTAGATGTAATCATCAATGAATGTCTGGACACTTGTGGAGTTTTCATCAATACTTTCCTCAAACTTATCAACTTCATTTGGAAATTGTTTAAGTGTAATGTTTTGAGACATTTTCAAGGTTCTAAAATGATCATTAAATCCTTCTTGCTGAAAAACGTTCACCGGCTAGCAGCAAATGTGTGAACTTTTCAAATGGCTACCGATTTCCGAAAAATGTAAAAAACTTTCAATATAACATTTTTAACATTATTTCCTGATTTTCGGAAACTTCCGTCCCCAAAGTAGGTGGCAGTGTACAATTTGAGGATGTGAACTCATGACTTCATTTTGACAGGGTTTGAGTTTTGAATGCATACGAGTGTGCGCTGCTGCGGTGAAAGGGTGCAGTTGTCAGCTCCGACATGTTACTCATTATAGGATATATGATGTATGCAAGTGCACATCAGATATGCTACAATGAGCAACAAAAAGAAGCCAACAACTGCATCCTTTTGCTGCAGCAGGGTTTATAGTAGAAGATCACATATACCTTATTGTGTACAAAATGGGTATTTATCTACATGTGTCCACAGTAAAGTTTGTCCCCTTGTCAATTTTATTTTATTGAAGATTTAAACAGTACAGAAATATGGCCCTTTGCAAAGTATCTATGGGCGAGTACTTGAGTACATGCAGCGGTAATGCAGTAGTCCTTCAGAAAATGGCTGTGTAGACTTAGGCAATGTAAGCTAATGTACACACACCAAATACCATTTTAGCAGCACAAAATTAAGGAATAGTGAATCTTCATTTTTTTTGCAATATATGAATAGTCAGACTACATTTTAACATGAATTTCTACCCAATTTGAAAGAAAACTAGACACATTTTCATAACAGAAAGTATGTAAACCTAACACTGTGATTTTGTGATTTTCTGCAACAAAGAAGTACCATTTGATGTCATAATCGTTTTCTTACATGTCAATCAAAACACTATGACTGTGTATGTGATTGACATACTACTGTGCCGGGAGACAAATTGTTTAATCAGCATTATCAAGTACTTCACGTTTCCTTTAAAAACTTCCTTCCAAGAGGGAAAGATTTATCAAAATCTATTTAGTCACATAATATGATGATCAATGATCACATTTTATGGGTTAAATGTTAGTTCACCCTGCATTTTTCAGTATATACAGTAGTTATGTGTGACATAATTTGATATTTTGTGATATTTGTTATTACGAAAAGATTGATATTTCTAGAAACTCCTTGTTAATAACATTCAGTAGGTTTTGCTAGAAGTATTAAAGGAGCTTTTGACCTCATCCATAAACTTGTTTCAAAACATTTCAAGAGTTTTGCATCATTTGAATTCTTCGCGGTAATAATGGCAGTTTTAGTGTCAAATTCAAACCTTAATATTAGAATACTAACAGATCCAATGTAAAATTGAATTTTTTTTTTGATTCATCTACAATCTATAATGTAAAAAGTAACATTTTACTAACAAATTTAACTATTTTACTGACAAATATCATCAATAAATACTTTTAGAGAATAGTCTCACACCCAATATCAATATGCAAAAAGAAATAACCAATTGCAGTCTGTTATTATCTCTCATACCAAGTGTAAATCACCTGCAGATTAAAATTTCATCCAATACACCTTTAGTGATTTCTTTAAATAGTTTACACTAGAAAAGTATAGGGATGTGGCAATAAATTCAGTGTTTTTTACATATTTAAGTTGATTGCTTTAATGCAGCTAAGTTGGTAGAAATGATTCAATAAATGGTAAGTTTTGAAATCCATTCCAGATTCAGTCGAGGATGTCAATTTTCCTTCACACATGATAATTTAACTTTTACTGGGATTACAATTGTGTTTGTTAAGTCGCTTTGAACTAGATTTTGCAGTTATTTTTTCAAACCATGTTTTCATTATTACTTTTTTTTCTTGTTTAAAAGATAAACAATTATCCACTATGCTTTTAAGCATATTTAAAAATATGCGTTAAGAAAATATGTAGGTTTTTGCAAAATAAAATAGTATTCAAAATAACAAAAAGTAATTTTAAGTGATTCCCGGACACTAATCATTGTCCACCAGATCCATGTGACCGGTGATGACATCATACTTAATAACTTCCTTCTAAGATTTATGTTCCAGGCTAATTCCATGAATTCTGCTCATTTCCTACTAGTTCTGCAAATGATTTCTTGATTGGATCAGTTTTCCCGCACTAAGTCGTTTATGTGTAGTGTTTACACATAATCTTTTACAAAATTATCAACCATTTTTATTTGTTTGTTTGTTTTCCTTGTCTTTGTTTCATTTCGAGTCTAAGAATACAGTTCACCTATTCTGACTCTCAATAGGAACAACTGAAAAAATGTTTCAAATTTAGTATTTTTGCACAAACAAAATGTGTATTTTTATTGAGACACTTTGTATAAAGTACAAGCTTGCCCCAGCCCAGTCAGACAGAGCTATAAATATGACACCACACCAGGTATTCGGTTTACACCGGTGTTTGTATAGTTTTGGTTCTTCGCATATTTTGCCGTTGGGGAAGGCACAGGAAAGGCTGCGCTCAAAACCAACTTCCAACTACCTAGTCAAGCTCCAATTCAAAGATGGTCTGTGAAATAAAATCAATTTTCAATCATATCTTGCATTATAAACATGATATACAAAATTCCTTTACAACAAATGGTTAATGAAACATGGTTTTTAATTTGTCCTATTTCCTGTGTCATTAACAGGCAATGAACAAGTCCTACGCCTTATTTGTTATGCCAATTTCCCAAGTTTTATCTACAAGACATTCACTTAATATGTCAGAAAATAGCAATGAGAACAAGATGGGTTAATTCTATAACTACATTACACAAACTCATCCAGTAAACATAGACTGAAAGAGCTTTAGAAAAGCACAATGAATTTTCAATATCCTGACCACTAATATCTGTTAATTTCCATCTAAAGTTCCACAATTTCCGATTCCTACAGAATAAAGAACAAAAATTCTCTATTGGAAAACTAGACCAACAAAAATAGCATGGAACAAAATGATCACCTTTTCATTTAACACCAAGACCACCAATATCTGTTAATTCCCGCAATTTCCACTGACACACAGAGCACAAACAATTCCCATTTTAATCTATACTTGTTTTATCTATTTGCTACCCTAGTAATTGATGATATTAAACAAACTCGGTTCAAATTGGTACAATCGACGCAAAGTCACGTAGAACAAGTTATTACATAGGAGATTGTTAGCATTCCACTCATGCAATCTGTCGCCAAATTGTATTATTTTTCAAGCTTGGAACTCTCATGCAAATGTTAATCTGGTTGATATTTAAAACTTTGCCTCCCAGCCATGGAGATATTGTGTGATATTGTGTTGCAGAATTCATCATCATGGACGGGTAAAAGTCTATAAAAGCTCCCGGAGTTGTTTTTGACAAATTATGAAAGCTTTACTTGGAGGATGGAAATGAATTTTATAGTAGTGATCTTATACTATTGATTTGGATGTCTTGAGTTATTGGCTGACATATCAAAAGTGAAAAGCAACAAAGATCACTCTTATGATTAAGTTTTTTTGGTTTTTTTGTAAAGTACAACATTTTTTAGCATATTTTAAATCTTAACTCTTTATTTTATTTTTCAATTTGGTATAACCTTTTCAACCTTTTCAACTTGTAAAAATGGATCAAATCCAGAGTAGCACATATTATGACAAAAATGTGACCAAAATTAAGGGCACTTTGGACTCCAGATGTTGTTTTATTGTACACCTTGTATCCATAACTTGATCAATAAGCTTCAACTTGATAATGGCTCTATATAGAAACTGGCAGATAGATTATACACAGTTTATATTAGTACTTTTGGATAAGGTAAAGGTGAACATCAAAAGACAGATAATACTATTAGCTGTAAAAGCCTGTTTCTATTGCCTATATTTAACCATCTCCAAATATAAATGGGCTAATAGATAAATACCATGTATATCTATATTGTTGGATAAGGTAAAGGTAAATTCCAAAAGTCATAAAATTATGATAATATTAACAAGTGGCAAAAACCCGTTTCTATTGAATCTCCCAATGGAAATGATCCGATAGTAGCCAGTGTTTAAATTTTCATTGTAGGTAAATGTCAAAAGCAAGATAATACTAATAGCTGCAAAAGTCTGTTTCTATGGCCTATATTTGATCATAACCCAATAGAAACAGACTGATAGATAACCAGTGTTTATATTGATATTGTTGAACAAGGCCACACTATGAATCCTTCTGTGAGCATTATCAAGAACATATGGATGTCAAATGATTTGTGAAAAGGCGATCTCATATTTGCTCGGACATTCAATGCTCTCTGCGGGAAACTAATGTGATTTAAATGTCACTGCAAATGTAAACGGTTCAGCTGTAGCCATTTTTTATCATGTTGCATCTCAGCTGCGAGGTATTTGTAAGGAAACGGGAAGTTTTTGTTTTTACATGCATGATGTTTAAAGATACTGACTTCAGAAGTAGGGGAATGTAGTCAATAACAAGACATTTGTAACATGTTTTGTAAACCCTGAAAAATTGAGCTAGATGACAGGACAGGTTGCTCTGACACTTGAGTGAAAGCTGCCTGTCCTACGTTTACAATAACCCATAATCATCAACCTTTTAAAATTCTTCATTACCTTTCCTCTAGAAATATTTATCTAATGTCAAAAGGCAGATAATACTAATACTATAGCTGCAAAAATCTGTTTCTATTGCCTTTATTTGATCATATCCCGATAGAAACAGACAGACAGATAACTTATGTTTATATTGATATTGTTGAACAAGGCCACACTGCGAATCCTCCTGTGAGCAGTATCAAGAACACATGGATGCAAATGATTTGAGAGAAGGCAATCTCATATTTGCTCGGACATTCAATGCTCTCTGTGGAAAACTAATGTGATTTAAATGTCACTGCAAATGCAAACGGTTCAGCTGTAGCACATTGTCATTTTTATCATCAGCTGATCATGTTGCATCTCAGCTGCGAGGTATTTGTAAGGAAACAGGAAGTTTTTGTTTTTACATGCATGATGTTTGAAGATACTGACTTCAGAAGTAGGGGAATGTAGTCGATAACAAGACATTTTGTAACATGTTTTGTGAACCCTGACAAATTGAGCTAGCTGACAGGACAGGTTGCTCCTATACTTGTGTGAAAGCTACCTGTCCTACATTTAAATAACCCATAATCGTAAACCTTTTAAAATTCTTCATTACCTTTCCTCTAGAAATATTTATCTGAGGGCTCATCACACTTCACTGTATAGAGATGAACGTACGCATATCGTACATAATCCCGCAATTGTTTTGCTTCATACATTGTTGTTCATAATGTTTTCGTTGGAAGTACGTTCAATTCATCATCCATACGGTTGTATCTGATATGAATACGTTCAATTTATTATCCATACGATTGTGTCTGATTGGTATACGTTCAATTCGGTATCCATACGATTGTGTCTGATATGTATACGTTCAATTTATTATCCACACAGTTGTGTCTGATATGTGAATGTATAAAGACAGATAATACTATCAG
>JXSR01S000193.1:78446-95662 GCA_000969725.1 Ophiothrix spiculata
TAGGTAATGAACCTTTCGACACATTTCTGCTGCACATTTTATACATCTACAGTCGATTAGAAAAATTACAAGTACTCGTCGCTGGCTATCTCTTTTCCCTGCAACTTTAATTAATGTACTAGTACATTATACAGGAGAACTAAACAATAGTTTGCTTCCTGAGATGCTCAAGAAGCCGCAGAGATTTCCATTAAATTTAACCTGAGAATACCTCAATCACTATGCCATTTGTAGGGAGCAAGCGACGCAATCATGCCATTTGCCGTGAAGTCAAAGCAACTTTCTATCGTATTTTCTATTGAATGCAATCTTACAGCATGTTAGGACTAGATTAGTCCGAGAATCCTCAACACATAAAAAGATCTAATTGAGACAACATTTACTACTATATAGAAATTCCATATGTAAATTAAGTGTGTAATTGGGATTCAATAGCCTGGAGATGCAAGCGAGGTACTATCAGACCATTTTTTAAGTAAAACTTTACATATAGTCAGCATTGGTTATGTTTGTTGAGATAGTTAAGGTGCAAAAGTAAGCTTCTGCCCGTAGTTATCATAGGCTATAAATACAGTGAATTCAGCGAGTATCGAGCAGAGCAGATTGTTTGCATAGTCGTGCCTACCTTCATATTCAATGCCTGCAGGGGGAATAGGGGGATAGGATAAGATATCTATGTGGGTGATGATTGCATTGAAGGAAATACACACATCATACAAACCTGAATGCATTTTTTCTAATCATAATTGGCTTACGGCTATACACGTATATCATCTGTATCAAATGTATTTAGTTGTTTGTAACTCAAATCATTGCTTGATTGCAAACACAAGAATGATTGCTGCTCTTTGTAGGAGTAATAGCTGCCCTATGATATCATAAAAAGTTGCTTTATGGTATTGTTTCAGATTGATTACAATGTCTTCCCGTTTGTTTCAACTTGATTAAGCTTATGTCTTCCCATTTTTAACTGGGTGGCAATACACAGAAGTATTCAAATCAATTTGATTTCACCATTTACAAGTTAGCAAGACAGTCAGTCAAAAGGTTGAACAAAATAACAGCTTCATGTTTATTTGGCTGAGAAATTGCAAAAAGTTAGCATCACAGCGGATTTATGATGAATGCAACATACAGATATCTGCCAAATCAAATTTCCAAATTCAGCCAATCAGACAGAATTGATTTCAAATAAAAAATCAATCTGCCCACTGACCTCAATGTTAAAATAAAAATCAAACCAAATGTTCTGTTTAGGTCATATGTGATGGCTCACCCGAAAGGGGGGACTTTGAAGATGCTATCAATTTTGATTTTTTTTTTCATTTCATCTGTTGCAGCATTTTTTAAGCTTTAAAATGACCTTTTACTTGTTGAAATTGATCAAGGCGATCAAATTTTACAACAGAAAATCTGCTGGAAATTCTTATTATTTTCTTTATTTTTTATTGCCTATTTTCATCTGTATCTTGAAAAGTGTCCTGTCGCAAAGTCCCCCTTTTCGGGGTGAGTCATCACATATAACATAAACCAATGTTTGCAAATACTAAATCCGTTGGAGTTGGATAATCAACTCCATTGTACATTTTCATTTAGACTTTTCTGTTGAGAACTACTTTTTCTCCTACAGTACATTAATGACGATACTGGCGGAAGGTCACGTGACATAGCTAGGGTGTGATAGGGCATAGCCGCCTCCTCCAGTTTGTAAGTATAACATGACTTGCCATACATGAAAATATTATGGTACCACAATATTTCTCATAAGATTTTGCTAAAATTCTTCCCACGTAAAAGAACCCTTTTTGAACAAATGAAGCAAAGTCAGATTAGTAGAAGTAGCCTAATAAATTAAAAACAAATTTTCGTATACAGTTTTAAGAGCATGTTTACATCATTCACTAAACAACCATTGTAATTAACATCCAATCTGATAAATGATACCAAAGCAGATTGAGCGAGGGCAATTATCACATAGCAAAGGGCAGCAATATTGTGCTAGCCTGTTTTTCAAGCTGATTTTAATCGTCTGTGTCGGCCAACACATTTTATCGTAGCACTAGTCAATATTGACATGTCTGTATTTCCTAGTCTTACATTACATGCTTTTGTCAGAGGAAGACCCCCGGGGAAAGGGACACTCATTTACCAGGATATGAATTGTGAGACTTGAAAAAATAAAAATGATAATTTATTTTACTCTTTGATAGAGTTAAAATTTCCACTCTTTTTATAGACTGATCTCTCATGACACAGTCCAGAGTGTGACAAGCTTGAAATTCCATTCATAAACTCTGTGTTAAACAGAGGAGGGTGGTCGTGGCAACTGTTACGGGTTGCTGGCTCTTGTCGTACGGTATTGTAGCCGATCCCCCGGTTGTAATTTTTTGAGGAAAGGTAAAAATATGATCTTTGTAAATATTTTTTTCAATACGTGAGTCACGTGACCCAATAGAAATACACAAAAATCGTATCCTTAATTTGCGTTTTAGAAATCCCTCGTCCCTAAATCTAGTGGATGTTATTTATCGTGTCCTATGCCGCCTGGTGTTAAATATGCATTGAAATTGTTAACCTAATTGTACAGTTGCTAACTTTTGTGTATTATATCTCATTCAGATGCGCTCTGCGTATGTAAAGTGCATTGTGCAATTCCATGTGTGTGTGTACGCGTAACATGCTCATGTGTGTATTACAAGTTTCATTTTAAAAAAAGGTATAACTAAATTATGATGGGATGATGGATGGTTGTATGTTCTATGTTTTGTGGAAACAACAAACAAATTGTTATGTCATTATGTAATTGCTTTTTACTTGTTGCTCGTGAAATTGTGCTAAAGTCGTAGTTGTCCAACTCACTTGGCTTCGTCTGGTGAGCGCAGACAACTCCAACTTCATTAGAGGTGCATTATTGTTGTACCATTTCACTAGTATATAAATTTTTTAAAAGCCATTCACACTAAAAAAAGGAGTCATGGGTTAACCATCTGTATATGAGTGGACATGTAATGATTACAATGAATTATAGCTCATAAAAAAGTGAATTTTGACTCTTTTTGAGTATTGAAGAATGGTTTTCACTCAAACAGAGTGGAATTCCAATTTTTGTAAGTAAAATAAAATATACTGAAAGAAAGAAAGAGTAACATGCTTGCTTTTTCACTTGGAAAGAGTAGGTCTCTAACAAATTATTAAATTGTTTAAATGTAATAAATAATAGCGCGAGTTTACAAAGATCATAGCATTATTTCAAAATCATGCTTAAAAGGCTCCGTCTCAATTCATATTTGGGGTATGTTTTGACATTTTGTTATCACACACGCATACATTGAGGTACTCAAATGCCCCTTCCCCCGGTGAGGAAGATTGGGCTGCAATTAACCCTTTACATTTGATACAGAAGAGATGTTTTATGTTGAGTCATTCGAGGCAATATCAATTTTCATACAGGCTTATTTGTTAATATATTTTAACAAGATGTGTGCTATAATCTATGTATTTTAAGAATAACTAGCCTGGGGATAAATGGAACTGTTTTTATGAAATTTATGCTAGATTAGATATGTAGGCTGTTGCTATATATCAACTTAAAGCAGATTTTGTTTCTTAAACCAAGCTCGGTTATCAGAAGAGAACTGTGTCTTCTGAATTAATTTGAACCTGGTTTATAAATAGTGTGATGAAAGAAATGAAAAAAAAAGAGATCTTACATCACAGTTCATTACTCTTAATTTGCTCTATATGTACTTGAATACTCAAATTCATCAGGCTTAATTACTGAAAAAAATATTGACACACACAGTTAATTTCCTTGATAACAAAAATGACCAGCAAAAATAATGTTTTGGGATGTAAAGTACTGCTGTATATTCTCACTCTGGAATAACCAAAATGATAACTGTGCGTTTATCAAAAAAAAAAAAATTGTTATGGGATCGCCATGTCCCATTTTGGTTCACATGCAATATCGCTCTGGTTAATGATTTTGAACTTTATAATCACAAAAATAAAAACCTGGGAGGGGGTACTCGATTATTATTTTAGCATAGGTGCGAATCTGGGCTACAAGAGTGGGCAGACACCAAAAAGTCTTAGGGAAATATGGGCTTAAAGCACTTAATTTTGGAAAAAAATATGGTATGATAAAGAACCAAATTGTGGCCATATTTGAAGCTTTGGAATTAAATTTTGCCCAGATTAGGCTCTAACTGTAACATGGAAATAGGGGATCTTAGGAAACTGCTGAGGGAGCATGAAAAGTACGTAGTTTACACCTTGGTTATGCGGCCCTTAAAAGGGCCGCATAACCAAGGTGTAAACTACAACTCCAACTTCCAACTAAATGGAACTTCCGAGGGCGCTTAACCAGGTACCCATACAACGATACACCATAATCAGGTTATAGAAGATATTGGTATAATTTAACCTAATAAATGGAGAAATCAAGTTTATTAGGCCTAACAAAGTAGATAATTGAGTTTATCCAATAAAGTACATGGAGTCTTTTAAATATAATTTATTCCTCCCACGTCACATCACACTGTGCAATATTTGTAGCTGAATTTATGATAGATTGTTAAATTGGACAAATCCCTTTATTTAGAGATGAATAAGAAGTGATATTTTGAATTTTAACAGATTTTACAATTTTATCATTTTGTTTAAAATCATTTAAAGCCCCACCTCCCACAGTTATGTATATCAAAATTTGGACAGTATCAAATGTTTACAGACTGGGAGTTTAAGATTTCAAATTATTCTAAATTCAAGAAACAAGACTAATTCTAGGTTTTTAATACTTTATTTATTATTCCTAGTAGAAGCATTTATCACTGTCAAATATATACAAGCTACATATATGTGACCAGTCATCTTGAACAAGCAGTAAATGCGGCCGCTTCACTTCCGGGGGCAGTCAAATATGAAATGGATACTGGTGTAAGGCCAGCGCTCTTGACAGGCTGTGGCATTCGGTGAGAGCACAGTCTAAAAAAAAAAAGAGGGGTCATTGGGTGAGAGCACGATTTTTTGGCATTTGGTGAGAGAAAAATATAAAAAATTATGGGGTCTAGATTTAATTGTGCTATTACGTCGACTACTTCAGGGGTGTTGGAAGGGAAATAAAAGTGGTGCTGCCACTGATAAAAGTGGTGCGGCCAGTGGCCCGATAGTTATCAAAGATAAAGAAATAACTAAGACCCAGAAGACAACATCTACTAAAAACAAATTCGTACATTGCTAAGTTGTGGTTATTTATGCTATGGCTATAATAAATCACATCAAAATCAATTAAATTTATTTATTTTTTATTTTCTGGCTGAAAAGTGGTGCGGCCAAAGCCCACATGGCCTACACGGTTCCGACGCCCCTGGACTACTTATTACAAAATTAATAAGGAAACTGATTGTCCATCAAACTGAACAAAAAATGACCAACTGCTTTGCATTGTCCTCCTTTTACTTAGAATAAAATGATTGACGTTTAACTTTCTAATAATATCCACTATAAGAGTGAAGTAAGCTTAAGATTCCAATCCTAGGTAAGGACACCTACACAGGTGCCTTGTAAGACAGGTTGTCCTGCTAGACCAGATGATGAGTCAAAACTTGTCATTGCTCTACTCGCCAAGTCAGGTGGGGATTTTCTCTGCAAAACAACGACTACAAAAACTTTGGGTTTCCTGAAAGCAAATCTTTTGACCACAATTATGGTTTATGAATGTTGTATGTTTTTATAGATTTCTGGTTAGTTAGTAATGTATCAACTTGAGAGGCCATGTATGGGGTTCTTCAACACAGCGGTTTCAACTAATATATTTTGTTGCTCAAACTATTCTGAATATAAAAAACTCTAAAACTGTTAAAGAATTTAGAAACATGTTTGAAACAAACCTTTTAGGAACATGCACTTGAGCTTTGTGGCATCTAATACTTTGTACTTTGATAATTAATTTGTTTTGAAGTTTTGGTCATGTCTTGTTCTTTGTGCTTCAGATAGCTTCTGATGTGTTAGGTCTTACTCCTTGTAATGTGTTACTAGGCCCTACTTTGGGGATGGCCCTTCCAGGGTTTTTGAGGGCCTTTTGCCACTTCCTCAATATCATTCTTTTGTTGTATTTTACTTATTTATAGTTTTGTTTGTTCTTGCTTATATTTGACTGTGATATTGGAATAAACTTGAACTTTGATGTATAAAAGCATCTGTCAGGAATGTTAGAAATCTGTAATAAAAAGGTCTACTACATTTTTTAAAAGGTCTAAAGACACTACTGCATTTCAAAAAGGTCTATAGACACTACTGCATTTTAAACAGGTCTAGACACTACTGCTTTTTACATAAGAACATAGCAGAAGTGCATGAATGTTTTAACATGTTTCTTATTTTTAGAATAGATTAATAGCTTTAACAAAACCATTATATGATATTTACATTAAGAACATCAAAAATATCATTAACGAAGTTATTAATTTAGGAAGTCCTTAACGATATACATGCATTTGAAATTCTAAATGGTTTGTATCTCAAAAAGGACTTTCACTTTTTCATAAAACATAAAACATAATTGCATACATACTTTCATACAACCATGTCAACTGGGTTTATATAACTTCTTTCATAATTGAATCTATAAACAAGGAAAAAAGTCGTTGGAATAGATGAGTTCTTTTGGCTCCATTCAACCGTTTACAGGAGCAGTGAAGTTCCAGTCGATTGTGATAATTCAACATTTACTCCCTACCCCTTCCCTCCACCCTTGATTCAATGTTGGAGAGGATAATGACAAGTTGTATTTGGAACAACATTGGGCAGGGAAGTGGGAGAACCTTCAACAATCATTGAGCTGTTGAGCAAACCGTACCAACACTTTTTTCTTTGCTTGTAGACAACTAGATCATGAAACCCTAGTTCTTTAGCTGGGTGCTGGGTTATTATGCCGTAGACCTTGATTCTCTGCACCCCTCAGCTGGGTTGGTATGATGCAGACCTAGGAAACTGTTTCTTTAATGACATATATTTATCTAAATTGGAACTTGTGGAGAGGCATTCTTATTTTGGTGAATTTGGGATTTTAGGATCCAACTAAAATGGGATCCAATTTTACTACAGACAATGTACAATTATTATACAGACAAAAAATTAATTTGTTTTTACCTTTCAAAACTCAGTTGGTGTGTATATTTTGCCTACGCACATACATACCCATTGAGAGTATCCCAGCTAAAGCTTGGGAACCCTGTCTCCGCAATGGTATGGGAATGCTTAATTTGTCCGTTCACATCTATGGGTGAAATGGCTCGGGTTAACAAGGTTTACACGAAAAAATAAAAAACAATTAACGAAGAAGCAAAATAAAATTCCATATTTTCGATACAAATTTAAATAGATACGATTATGCCTTGTCTATTGTGCAGTCAACGACAGGCGAGATAGAAATATGTTACGAATCGAGGCAAATATGGGCTGAGACCCTGTGTGTATTTTTGAATGTCTTGGTCCGCATTAAAAAAAAAGTCTGGTCTGCAATTGAAGCTCAACCTACATAATTTTTACTATAGTAAGAACACAACCTAACTTGAGGAAAGAAGTGTTCGCTTCCAAAAAGTTTCAATCTTAAAATGGGGTCCAACTGGCATTAGAGAATTGTTTTTCAAGATATTCAAAAAGTTTCTGAAAATAGCATTTTTTACACAAAGTATAAGAAGTGCTGTTCTTAATTATTGTATTACACAAATTATCAATTAATTATATTACACAAATTATCAGTATGTCATTATCTGGAACTTGTTCTGAGACTTAGATAAGTCGCATTGTTTGAGCATAAATTTGGCATCGTGTCCATCCTTTCAATGGTAGAGGGGGGCATTGGGGAGACAAACTGCTTTGGCGTATAACCCAGAAGTCAACTCATTTTCCTATTGGTTTACTCGTACCATAGTTATTCATGTTTATTTGAGGAACTATTTCCCCTGTTTAACGTATTCTGTCAGACACATTAGTTGAATTTGGCTTACTTATTCATTGTTACTGTTTTCCAAAATAGTTCATGTTTCCACTCTGATTAATTATTATTTGCTTACAATAAAGTTGGAAGACACATTTATTCACAATACTTTAAAGAGAGGGGTTGATGCAAAAATTAATTTAGCTGAAAACATAAATTTTGTAGACTTTGTCATTCACCTCCAATGCGATGTTTCACGCAAGGGAGTAACATGGAACAGCCTCAATTGATCAATCAGAAGACAGAATTCTAATCTGCGACATCAGTGCGTCCAACAGAATTTTAATACAGGCCATGTTGTGGCCAAATATCTGATAAAACCTGGTCATAATGACACGATTCCGACACCCCGGTATACGCCATCAGGATAACCCACGTCTGCTCAAGGAACTCTTGTCTGCGTTCCCTCCTGACTATCAAGAATGCAAACATATTTGTTGGACAGGATGCGTAATTATCACAGCCGCAACTGAACCACAAATGCACAAAGATATCAAAGGCAAAATGTCAAAACTTAATGAAGTTTTGATGCTTCATAGCATCATAAAATAGTCAGGTTGTATCATATGGCCAAAACACTTTTGGGTGCAAAAACACTGAGAAGATACGAACAAAATCGGCATTAGTTCATAATCAAGGCAGTGTCACGCTGGAGAAGGGAAGGGGGAGGCAGTGGGGATGGTGCCCATCCTGACATATAAAAAGCTCCATATCATATCATATCAATTGACTTTATTTCCATAATATGTACATGTAAAATATAGACAAACAAGATAAAAATACAAAGATACAATTATGGAGGAGTAGTCAAAAGGCCAGAATAGGCCAGAGAGGACTACCCCTTTAAAGGTGCACGAAAGAGGTCCCGGAAAGTTTTGAGATGAACGGTCACATTATAGACTCACCAGGTATACACTGTATGCAGCGCCCCAAGAAGGAGCATTCGCACAGGGGACCCACGGCTTAACATGACTATCCGAACCATGGAGCAATTAGAGTAAAGTTTCTTGCCCAAGGAAACATGGAGACGTAAACCGCCTGGCCCGGGGCTCGAACCCACAACCTCTGTATTACAAGACCCGTGCTCTAACCACTCGGCAACGCTCCCCTCTATCATATGTAATATAAAAAACAAATATGCAAAGTCATATGGTCTATTTTATGAATTTTGCAATTTTGTGTGTTTTTGGTCCATATTTTTTTTTACCAAGATGATTATTTATAAATTGATAGGGTTTGAATTTGGAGATATGTAGTTTTCCATACTTTCAACTTATTTTTTCTATGAGATATCAGACATCAAACAATGCAATACCTAAGCTAAGTTGTAAATAATCATGATAAATATAAACTATCTTTTATTCTTCCTCATATTGGTATTTTTTGATGTCAATCATGTGTAAAAATTGTATTTTGATGATTTTTGAGAACCAAAAGATGTTAGTGAAATCCATGTTTATTACATTATCTACCCAAAAATGTAAAGTATAATATGTAGAACTTTTATCAAGATTATAGCAATGCAAGTTTTTGTTTAACTAAACATTATATGTGACAAATTATATAATAAGAAATATTGTTTTCTTCAGCCTATATGGCGGCAATTTTGAACTATAGAAGATGTTGAACGGTTTACAAATTGTGACCTTGTTAAGGATGTTTATAATTATTATATTCAAAGTACTATTCCATATAATGTGGTGACTTATCCCTCCCATAATTGGTTCAGCTCAGTAAGGGTTAATACGAAAAAATAACAGAACACAGGTTCATGGAAGACCAACAGCATTGTGTGGATATGATACCCATCATTGCAAAATATCAGCCTACTGTCAGATTTGTCTGTGTATGATTTATGCGAACTGGTGACCTCTTTGTAGCAGACAAAAAGTACTTTTGTGGCAACAATTTGGGAACAATATCTTTGCTTTTGAAGTTGACACATTTTTCATGGTATAACTAACTTGAGATATTGTGGTGCATGACAAAAATGTTACTTATTTCAACAAACGCAATAAATTAAGGTGTTTGTTTTGTGTAGAAATGAATGAAATGAGAACATTGCACTTTTTCACCTATTTATAGGTCTATATTTTTCAAACATTAAATCACACATACAAAATTCCAATTTTAAAACAACAATTTCCAAATGTTTTTCTATAGATATACAGAGACACACAAAAAACTGTTCACAAATTAAAACAAATAACATTGAAATTGCTTTTTTTAATGTAATTTGAATTTAAGATTTAATAAAGGGAACTTCAGTAGGTTCAATTTACATAGTTTCATAAATCTTATTTTAGAAATCAAAATACCTCAACAAAATTGGACAGTTCGTACAATGTTATATGCTCTGTTTTCACTAGATAGCAATATAAGAACATTATAAAATAACACACAGGTCAGATAAAGGATCTTAATTGATGTTTATACAAAACAACTAGGTTTTGGCCGAATAAATCTCAGAAAACAGGGTAAATGTCAGACGGAATATGTAACAAGGGAAAACATTAGTTTAGCGTGTCTGACTTCACAATTTGTGGGTGTCTTTACCTGAGACCTAATACCTGTTGACAACTGAAAGTCAGTAATTTGATCTGTTTACACTATTGGGAGCATAATTTGGAGCACTTATTATCACACTAAGAATAGACTTGTACATATGCCCCTTCCCCTCGTCAGAGACAACGTGGAGCCAATCGTCAGTTTTATAGACACGTATATTGGGAGCCATTCAGGTCATTACAATACTATACTGCAACAATATGTTGCTTTTAGTGTCTTATTGAACACGTCTTGAGTAGTTATATCACTTCACATCTGAATAATATTCTCAGTGAAAAACAACTTATCAAAAGAAATTTTGCTTTTCCAGCTCCTAAAAGTCTGAAAACTTAGTTTTGCGCTGCAGTTGAAAATATATGGAAAGGTCTTAATTTGGTGAAATTCATGCATTCTTCAAAAACTGCAAACTTCTTGCCAGTTACAATTGTTTAAAACAATAGCAAAAAGCCAGAGCAGGCACTCCTGGACGCTGCTGGTTGTTTTGATATATATCACCTTTTCTGTCATAAACATTTGGCTTCATCAAGGTCACAGTAGTAACTGCTTGGTTAACGTGCAAGACCTATTATTTGCACTTTAATTCATTATGTTACCAATAACCATGATAACAGCTCCCCAAGATTACCTGGGTTGATAAACTTGAACAATTTAGAAATCTTGTCAATTATACACCCTATACTGGTGAGGTCTTGAGGTAATTGGTACTCAAGAAAATTTCCATTGGGGACCAAAATCTTTCATTTCAAGTATTAAATGTAAGAGGAAGACATAAAACTAGTAAAATTCTAAGAGTTGGGGCACTGGAAACTGTTCTACAGAAATGCTGTGGCTTAAAAACCCAAACAACAGCGTATTAGGCAATGGAACTCATGCAGTCATGTACGAACCACTGATGCGGTGTTCATCACGGCACATGTACATTATTCAAGGTAGCTGGCGTAGACTTGGTCCAAGTCTCTGGACTTTGCCGGTTTGAATGAACTTTATTTTGGAAAATTTGCCTATACAGAGTGACTTCAATCATATAAATGAGCTACCATATGATTGGGAACCATATTTACCATATAAATGAGCAGTCAAAATAAGATTGAAGTCAATAGAAACACGGGCAACAGGCGGCAAATGCCCGTCATCTTAGAGTTGTTTTCTACGGAAAAAAAAGGGATGCGAATGTTGGAAAGCCACGTGACTCACTAAAACCGTAGCGCCTAGTTGGGAAGACAATTCGACCTCCTATGGACAGGATGCGTAATTATCACAGCCGCAACTGAACCGCAAATGCACAAAGATATCAAAAGCAAAATGTCAAAACTTGATGAAGTCTTAATGTTTAACATCATAAAATAGTCAAGTTGGTATCACATGGCCAAAACACTTTTGGGTGAAAAACACTGAGAAGATAGGAATAAAATTGGCCGTGTCACAGTGAGGGAGGGAAGGGGGATGCAGTGGGGATGTCGCATATTTCATCATTCAAAAAGCTCCATTGTACAAGAGGGTGTACAAAAGAGACCAAAAAAGTTTCGAGATGAACGGTCACATTATATGTAATATAAACAACAAATCTAAGTAACTTATCATATGCAAATTCATATCAATTTTCATGAAATTAGTGAATTTTGAATTTTTTTTGTGTCTTTGGCCCATATTTTTTTACCAAGATGATTATTTATAAATTGATCGAACTGAATTTGGGTATCGAAAAATGGCTAAAAATCAATGTCCAAAATGCAATACCTAAGCTAAGTTACAAATAATTAGGAAAAATATAAACTATCTTTTATTCTTCCTCATAATGGTATTTTTTGATGTTAATCATCTGTAAAAATTGTATTTTGATGCCTGTTTCCCTATTTTCACAATATGTTAAGATTTTTGAGATCCAAAAGCAATGTTTGTAAAATCTATGTTTATTAAGTTATCTACCCAAAAACGGAAAGTATACTATGTGGAAATTTCATCAAGATAATAGCAATGCAAGTTATTTTTAAACTAAACATTATGTGACAATATAATGAGAAATAGTGTTTTCTTCAGCCTATTTGGCAAAAATTTTGAAGCATAGAAGATGTTGAACTTTTTAAAAATTGTGACCTTGTTAAGGATGTTTATAATTATTATATTCAAAGTACTATTCCATATAATGTGGTTACTTATCCCTCTCGTAACTGGTTCAGCACAGTAAGGGTTAATACGAAAAAATAACAAAATACAGGCTCATGGAAGACCAACAGAATTGTGTGGATATGATACCCATCATTGCAAAATGTCAGCCTACTGTCAGATTTGTCTGTGTGTGATTTATGTTAACTGGTGACCTCTTTGTAGCAGACAAAAAGTACTTTTGTGGGCAACAATTTGGGAACAATATCTTTGCTTTTGAAGTTGACACATTTTTCATGGTATAACTAACTTGAGATATTGTGGTGCATGACAAAAATGTTACTTATTTCAACAAACGCAATAAATTAAGGTGTTTGTTTTGTGTAGAAATGAATGAAATGAGAACATTGCACTTTTTCACCTATTTATAGGTCTATATTTTTCAAACATTATATCACACATACAAAATTACAATTTTAAAACAACAATTTCCAAATGTTTTTCTATAGATATACAGAGACAAAAAAAAAAAATCACAAATTAAAACAAATAACATTGAAATTGCTTTTTTTAATGTAATTTGACTTTAAGATTTAATAAAGGGAACTTCAGTAGGTTCAATTTACATAGTTTCATAAATCTTATTTTAGACATTAAAATACCTCAACAAAATTGGACAGTTCGTACAATGTTATACGCTCTGTTTTCACTAGATAGCAATATAAGAACATTATAAGATAACACACAGGTCAGATAAAGGATCTTTATTGATGTTTTGTACAAAACAACTAGGTTTTGGCCAAATAAATCTCCGAAAACAGGGTAAATGTCAGACGGAATATGTAACAAGGGAAAACATTAGTTTAGCGTGTCTGACTTCACAATTTGTGCGTGTCTTTACCTGAGACCTAATACCTGTTGACAACTACAAGTCAGTAATTTGATCTGTTTACACTATTGGGAGCATAATTTGGAGCACTTATTATCACACTAAGAATAGACTTGTACATATGCCCCTTCCCCTCGTCAGAGACAACGTGGAGCCAATCGTCAGTTTTATAGACACGTATATTGGGAGCCATTCAGGTCATTACAATACTATACTGCAACAATATGTTGCTTTTAGTGTCTTATTGAACACGTCTTGAGTAGTTATGTCACTTAACATCTGAATAATATTCTCAGTGAAAAACGACTTATCAAAAGAAATTTTGCTTTTCCAGCTCCTAAAAGTCTGAAAACTTAGTTTTGCGCTACAGTTGAAAATATATGGAAAGGTCTTAATTTGGTGAAATTGATTTTTTTCAAAAACTGCTGGTTGTTTTGATATATGTGACCCGTCATATCAAAAGGTACCTTAATACCGGCATAGTAAATTACGAGATACAGGCCATTGAAGCTGAGCATAGTCAAAAATCACGCCCAAGGTCGAATTTCTAATTTCATCAGAAACGTTACCTTTGAAGTGTATTCTATCATATTAATCAGGTTCCAACATCCAAAACATAAGACAAATGTTTTAAAAACCGAGATAAAAATCCTTTCTCCATTCACTTTTAACCAATACAGAAACTTTAAACTTGATTTTCTCAGAACTTTAGTTTTCTGAATCAGCCCGATACCTTTTACCAATTTGGATGTAACTTTGCAATCGAACATCAAATAACCAAAAGCAAGGTGTCATTTTAAAGCTTAAAATATAATCTTTCAGATGAGACCAAAAAATCTATTTTAATTTTGCCGACCTTAAGGTACCTTTCGATATGACGGGTCACATATATCACCTTTTCTGTCATAAACATTTGGCTTCATCAAGGTCACAGTAGTAACTGCTTGGTTAATGTGCAAGACCTATTATTTGCACTTTAATTCATTGTGTTACCAATAACCATGATAACAGCTCCCCAAGATTACCTGGGTTGATAAAACAATTTAGAAATCTTGTCAATTATACACCCTATACTGGTGAGGTCTTGAGGTAATTGGTTCTCAAGAAAATTTCCATTGGGGACCAAAATCTTTCATTTCAAGTATTAAATGTAAGAGGAAGACCAGAAAAACCTGCACAAACAACAACTAGTAACATAAAACTAGTAAAATTGGGGCACTGGAAACTGTTCTACAGAAATGCTGTGGCTTAAAAACCCAAACATATTGTGTACTTTCATGTCCTTACCTAGTCCAGGAAGTAACATTAACCTCGATACAATAATGGCCCTGTTGGCTTGTCATATCAAAGGATGTTTACTCACAAGAGGAAGAAGTAATATTTGGAGTGAACTTCGTCCTTAAACACACTATCTGATAGGTGTGTTCACAGCATAACTAAGACTAAAGTTAAGTTTCACAACGTTTTTGATTCAAAAACAGACAGGGGTGTGAGAGTCAGGTGATAAAAAAAAGCTGAAAAGAGCTGAAAAGAGCTGAAAATAGTGACAAAATGCCCCAAAACAAGCTGAAAATTAAAGAAAAAGCTGAAATTATAACTCTCTTAGAGGGCATAAAATAAGCTGAAATCAGCTTAAAAGCTGAACTCTCACACCCCTGAACAGCACAATACAATGACAAAGTGTTGTTATTGCTGTCCTGATGGAAAAAAAATGAATTCTGAATTCTTTTCTGAATAAAACCTAAGAAAATCATAATATCACTGAGAAAAATGCTCAGATCCTATTGCAAAACAAGTCAACTGAAACATAATGTTCAAAACTTTTGGACCTCCACAAATTATGCCTAGGACTTTAGGACATTACAGCACCATGGAATCTCATACGCTATATTGCATTAACCAAAATGACATGGGTTGCACTGTTTGCAAGCTCTCAAAACGTGGTCCGCTCGCCAGTCTGACGACTCGCTAGTCCGAAAGCTCGCTAGTCCGAAGGCTCGCTAGTCCAAAACGTTATTCAATAAGGAAAATATAACCTTGAAAAAGGCTCGCTAGTCTGAAAAAACAGCTCGCTAGTCCGAAGGTTCGCTAGTCCGAATATGAAAATAGGCTCGTCAGTCCGAATTTTGAAAAAACAACTCGCTAGTCCGAATGTTAAAAACGGCTTGTCAGTCCGAAATTAAATAACAGCTCGCTAGTCCGAATTTCAAAATAGGCTCGCTAGTATGAATTTTAAAATAGGCTTGCTAGTCCGAATTTTTAAATAGGCTCGCTAGTCAGAATTTTGAAAACAGCTCGCTAGTTCGAATTTTGAACTGTAATAGAAATATGCATTTTTTTCCCTATTTGGACTAGCGAGCTGTTTTTAAAATTCGGACTAGCGAGCCTATTTCAAAATTCGGACTAGCGAGCCTATAGGATTGCATTTATCTGCATTTTGTCTGTCAAGAAGAACTTGTGACTCTCTGCTCAGCTTGGTCTACTAGCACCTATGGACTGATGAAGTAGACTGAATTTGGAAGCTTGACACCATATTAAGAGATTTTTAAACATTTAATCCCACCCCATCTAAAAAATGGTGAAAGCCTGTCTGAGATTTCAGGAATAAATGCTAGTATCTTTGAAATCACCCTAAGAAGTCTATAACAACGAGATTAAACCATTCTTGTGAACCCCCAGCCGCCTTCTGATGACAGGTTGCATACTGTAGGCATATGTGTCATCTTAGGCCATCGTTGTCATCATCTGGACATACGAGATGACTCTCAACTAGTCATCACTTGCCTGCAAGCAATCCAGAAATCAAAATCAAGCTTATTTTCAAAAATATACAGCATAGAGAATGAAATTTATGATTCAAGCTATAATATTAAAGTTATAAGTCCATGTTCATAATACTTTCTAACTCAGAGTTGGCGACTTAATACACTGCCGCTTGAAATTATTTCCGCATAATTGAAAATGTTAAAGAAACTTCAATTTTTTAAATATAAAATGACCTATAATCAAAGATTGATACTTATATAGGCAACTTATTTATTCAATATATATAAATCAATGTTTCATATGATATTTGATCTTCCATTACCATAAAAATGGCTGATTTAATAGGCCACATAAAAATACACCACAAGTACAAATCTCCTTAGAATGTAACTTGTCAATAATTATTCATAACCTTATTATCACTGTGCATCCGGATAGAATGTTTCAGGTTATAAGTTTTCAAACAAATGCAAACAAAAAGGAAATTAAACTCTATTTTTTATGCACAAGCTAAAGAAGTAAATATGCATTTCACACCATATTTTCAAATGCATTGAGTGCCAGATAAAGATGACTAAAGCTTCCTTTCCTTATATTAATTCAATTTCATGTTGAAAAATTTCGAAATTCCCAAATCAAATACATCCCAATAATATATATATGTATGCACCCTTCCCCTCCCTTTGGGGTTGAACTCCTTCAACTGGCAATGAATCACAATATTCCAAAATCACACCCCGACTATGTGAGCACCCTTCCCCACATAACCCTGGGTTCAATCCCAGGTTCAATTCCTTAAAGTTTCCGCAAAATCACCATATTCCAAAATCATACATTTATAATATGAGAAACCTCCCCTTTATACACTCATGATTGCAAATTCACAAT
>JXSR01S000193.1:96006-124963 GCA_000969725.1 Ophiothrix spiculata
TAAAAATGATCTATTTTTGGACTGGTAGACGGCAGAGCTTGATGCCGTTACAAGGACAATCACAGCTCATTTAGCTAATTACTACCGGCATTTTTATGATCAATGATCAGCTACTGTGAAGAATAGATAGTCACATTTTCCTCTCGATATCTTCATCCCACATGAATGCATAAAGCTGTATCTATATTGGAAACAAAGAAATTGAACAGCCAACTAAGGCAGAAGTACCAAGGGAATATGCGATTAGTACATTGTACTACTACAATATCAACTTGACAACATTTTTCTACAAAATGGGCCAAAACTAAAGGTTTCCCATTTCAAGTTCGAGGAACACTTGTGTCAAGAGGATAAAGCACTCATCTTGTAATCCATAGGTTGTGAGTTCGAGTCCAACTCATGCCAATGTGTTGTGTCCTTGAGCAAGGCACTTTTCAGGATGTTTGTATTCTGTTTCAATGTTGCAATGTTGGTGCTGATTAAGCTGTTGCCTAAAAATTACATTGTGTTTGTTTGAATGTGTTACATAATAGCTAGGTTGTGCAAACTGTCGTTCGGTCAAACCGAACATAAATTCTTTTGTTATTCATGAGTTACCCATGCGAATATTCATGAATAACAAAAGATTATGAGGAGTTTGCGCAACCTAGCTAATTTAAAAAATCTGGCAACTGTAATTATTATTATATATTAAGTTATGAACAAATTAAACAATATAGGTTTTAAGGGATTTCTTCTTTTAATGTCAAATATTTAATACTTATGGCTTTTAAACCTCTACAAAAATATCTTGATAAACTGCCAGATAATAAGCACTGAAGTCTTGTCAATTTTATAATTCTTGACGAAACTAAATGCATAACTTGTAACCTTTACATCCCTTGTTTTTCTATGTATCACACAGCCAGCCAAATGCTATTATTTTATTAACATATTTTTTACATTTCCAATTTGTTGACAACATAAATAACAATAGATATTTGATATTATACATATGTTTTGCTTTAGGAAACAAATCACAGTCAACAAGGCATCAATGCTGTATGAAAAAACCTCACTGGATAAGGCCAAAAAATAAAAAAATTGTGCACCTTTTCATGAAAAAAAAATCAAGAGGGTTGGTTGGTCAATCTTTTTTTTTTAAATATCTTATTTTTTTTAATGATGCAAATTTCGTTAGGTTGTTGTAAGCCCTGAAAGAAAAACAATCATCTCCATGATGTAAAAGCAAACTTGGAAACGTCCTCAAAATAATAAATTGGATGCTTTAGGGCTTTCACAATGCTCAAAAACATACCGTATCAGCAAAACACGTACTGTTTGCAAATTCTTAATATTTTTGATTTTTGAGGAAATCAGGAAAGGGTAAACATCAACTTTTTTCCCAGCCTAATAATTGGCATCTGCCTCTGCTATATCATGATCATCATCATTACATTATCCATGATCTATGATGATACTTACATAATATGATGGTGAACATGAGAACGATATCAGTCAAATATTTTGTCATCAAGTTTTCATAAATCTAGATCTAAATCAGGGGGTACTAGATTTTAGATTGCCGGTGATGTAAAAAGTGATCGATTAAAACTGTTTTGCAACTACCGAACCATAATTATTTGGTAAAGGAAATCATGCGTAAGGATCAATTTAACATTTCTAAACTATAATAAAATCATTTAAAAAAAGACAAGTTCACATTCTGAAATTGAAAATTTACGAAAATAGAAACACTGTCAACAGTTTGCTACAGAATAAATTGGATGGAAAATCATCATTTAAGAACAAATAATAAAGTTTCATTTGATTGTTGATTCTATCATGCTATTCCTTGATTCAAAGAAGTTTTTATGAATTTCGTATCCATGTGGAATCTTGGATAATACCTTAAAGGTTTAGCTACTACATCTCAGTTTTTGAGTGCCCCTCCCCCACTCCACAAGCTGAAGATGATAGCCAGGTATCTCCATCACTGGGCAGATATCAAAGTAAAGCTGTCACTTTAGCTTGTTAACCTGACGTGATGATTGAGTTGTGATTGTGTTTAGCTGTGTTTGCACTCTTATTGCTACTGATCCATGATCATAGCAGATGAGCAGACCAGACCTACCAGGTACATACAGGTATGTCGTTCTCAGGTGATGGGGAGAACAGACCTACCTGGTATCAGGAGAGCTATGGAGACAACCCGGTCAGGGGTGACGATCCATTTCTAAAAGTGTGGGGTATACGTGATGTTTGTAATCAGCTGTACTGGGAGAGATATAAGACAACCTAGTCAGAGGCATTGATCCAGTTTTGAAAGTGCAAGATATATTTTTGAAAATACATGATATTTGACAAAGACATAGCAGCATGTTAGCGCCATATCGTCGCACATGTGCAATACATTGGGTGTGAGGGAGATGTGCTCGCGGATGCCCTGGTCATATAGCCTTGCAGAGAGGTTACGATGTGTTTAAGCATCACACCAGGTAGAAATTCAGCAGACACCGATCGGACACCGACCAGTGACTAGATGGTGTTTGCGCAGAGACCGGGCGGTGTCTGTGAGCCGTAGAGACATCGGAAGCATGCCACATGAATTTAATTCCGAGTTAAAACCTTGCAGCTTGTATACGATGTCTTTAGTTATGGTCCAATAACCACCAGCGACGACCAGTGACTGGGCATCATAAGCATTCACCAGTGTCATACCGATGTCATACCGTCGCTACAGCTTCCTTCCGATTACCACACACCGGTCAGCGATAGCACGAACTGTTAAAAAATCTCAAATATTTCTATTTTTTGGATTGACTTTGCAACAAACTTTGCATACTGCTACATGCAAATTTCAAAATATGTTTGGAAAATGTTTCGGTACGATGTCAAACTTTCCCAACGTCCTTTTAAAAATGGGAAAAGTAAAATACATCTACAAGTGTGATACAATGTATTGTGTCCCCAACATACTTTTGTGGTGATGTTTCCATCGAACCTGGCTATCTTTAATAGGCCTATGTTAACATGATATCCAATTGTCATGAATGTCAACCAAAACTTCACAAGAGGTCCCAGTCATCACAAAGTCAACTAAGCAATTCCTTTCAAATATGTATTTTCTAAAATATGAGGGGTAAAGAAGAATCGTGTTGGTATTTTCATATATGAAGTTTGCCTGAGGATCATTATCTCTATCCAAGGGTTTTTAAAGCTTGGGCCAACTCTGTCCTTTATATATGTGGTCATGGTATATTATATATAGGCCTATAAGTATTTGAGCCACTTTGTTTACCTCGGTAACTGTTGACGAGTCAAATTTTATACACTCTCTCTTGTCTCATGTAATTTTGATTTAAATTATTGTTATGTAGGCCAATACACCTCAAAATAACTTTATTGGCTTAAATCCTGTGGCTTAAATGTTTATTTTGATTTTTTTCAAAAAAAAAAGAATACGAAAATCAGTGGAACAGTTGAGAAATTTGGGAACTTTCACTATACAGCCCTTTGGGAGAGAGATTCAAAAAAATATTTCAAAAAAATTGTAAAAATGTATACTTAATATAAACTTGATTTTTACAATAAATCTGACATATCACAACATTTGGAGAAAGGTCAAAACAAATGTGTACGGTCGTTTAAGGTCAATAGATTAAGAAAAAAAAAAAGAAAAACTCCTTTTTTGTGCCAAGTCAGATTGACATTCCCAACAAATTGCACCAATTATAAGGGAGTGTCAACATTGTCCTCTTCTGGCCAAACCACGTTCTCTCTTTGCCCTTTTCAACCCTTAAAAATCGGTTTAAAATGGTGTGTCACTTAATACTAATCAAACCGGTATTATTTCAAAAGAACCGGGAAAGTTTTCATAGCAAGGTTAAGCTTTTACATTTTTCTTGAGACTATGAAGTTAAAAGATTGTATGATGCGAGTTATGAAGTATGTTGCGATATGAGTTGAACTAATCACTGAAAACAATTTTGTGTTTAAATTTTATGAGTAATATTAAATCATAATTACATCAGCAATTGGTGCTAGCAAAATAACTTTAATGATTAAAAACTTTCAAAGAATCTTTAGTTGACAACACAAGACTTTTTCATATCATTTATCCGAAAGAGCAAAATTTGCCCGCTATGCATAAATTGTAAGATTTCATAGATTTTGATGAAGAATGTGTGTTGAATTTATATCTTTCTGGATATTGTTAAAAAATGGGCATATGTACCCTAGGAACTCTCATGAACACATGTGTCACTTTACAGCAAATGCAATAGACCTTTTCAAAACTCGACTTTCCGAGAATTTTGCGAAGCTAATTTTTCACTTTCCAGCAATTGCCGACAGTAAAAGTGACTCTTTAACATAATAACCATAATGTTAAGTTTGTATTCTCGGTTGAATCTGAAATAAAATCAAATTGACCAGGGGCCGACTTTACTGGAGATTTGTGGTGGTCACATATTTCTCATTTATGCAGCTTTTGTAAGAAAAAATTGACTCCTGATCAAACATCATTTACAAGACACATGTCTGTTTCCCCTAAATGCTTTCCCTCCCACAACCAACTGAAAGGTCTAAATGGTCTTATGATGCTTGAACTCTTGTATAACTCTATCATACCATGTCACAACTTCCCAATACGAATTCTCTTCCATAGAGCGGCTTTGCTTTCATTGAATAGCAGACCAATGAGACTAAGTGAGTTTGACTGTAATAGTGCCAGGAGGCTATTCTCAAGTCATCACATTGCATGCTTGGGTCAGTGTTGACAACACAAGACTTTTTCATATCATTTATCCGAAAGAGCAAAATTTGCCCGCTATGCATAAATTGTAAGATTTCATAGATTTTGATGAAGAATGTGTGTTGAATTTATATCTTTCTGGATATTGTTAAAAAATGGGCATATGTACCCTAGGAACTCTCATGAACACATGTGTCACTTTACAGCAAATGCAATAGACCTTTTCAAAACTCGACTTTCCGAGAATTTTGCGAAGCTAATTTTTCACTTTCCAGCAATTGCCGACAGTAAAAGTGACTCTTTAACATAATAACCATAATGTTAAGTTTGTATTCTCGGTTGAATCTGAAATAAAATCAAATTGACCAGGGGCCGACTTTACTGGAGATTTGTGGTGGTCACATATTTCTCATTTATGCAGCTTTTGTAAGAAAAAATTGACTCCTGATCAAACATCATTTACAAGACACATGTCTGTTTCCCCTAAATGCTTTCCCTCCCACAACCAACTGAAAGGTCTAAATGGTCTTATGATGCTTGAACTCTTGTATAACTCTATCATACCATGTCACAACTTCCCAATACGAATTCTCTTCCATAGAGCGGCTTTGCTTTCATTGAATAGCAGACCAATGAGACTAAGTGAGTTTGACTGTAATAGTGCCAGGAGGCTATTCTCAAGTCATCACATTGCATGCTTGGGTCAGTGTGAGGTTAGCAATAACTCAGATGTTCCGCAAACCAAACGGCTAGTTTGATCGGGTCGAAATAGGCAAAGATATTCCACAAACCACACGGCTAGTTTGATCGGGTCTAAATAGGCAAGATTGGGATAAATCAGAGCTTCCACAGAGATATTAATACGAACACTTTTGACCATTTCTTCGTTTAAATCCTCCTCAGATCTCCTCGGATCTGCAAATCAAAAATGACAGATTTTCACCTGGATTTGAACTCGGGATCTTGCGCACCCAGATCCAATAATCACTATATCAAGCCACAGAGCAGGCGCTGCTATGGCAGCGCTTATGGCAGCGATTTCCTGATCATAGCTAACTCGGGTCTAAGACACAAACATTTAGACTTCAGATGGGTAAGGGTTAAGGGTAACTTTGATTCTTATACCAAAATTAAAGTTTGACCAATTACAGTTTCTTGTCCATATGTTTATTGGCTTTGACAAGTATAGGAATAGATGTAGATGTACCCTAATTTTCTCATGATGTGACACCATTGTCCTTTTTCGTTCTAATCAAAGTGTAGAGCTGCATAAGTCATCCAGGTGGTGTCCATACCATGAACCAACATGCATGAGAGCCATTCAACATGATATGTAAACACTAAGACATGTAGACATAAACTTTGTCAAAAGTTAGTCATGGAAAATTGTAATTGAACTAGATGAGCTAAGAAGGCTAGCACAAGGCCTAATCTCGTTTCTAGCAGGGACTAGATCTTAAAAAGCTTATGAGCAATTACACATTTACCGCTAGACTGAAACTCATTTCAGAAGAGCACTTTTGCTTGTCTCAATCACTAAAATCAAACATGTTCGCTAAGCTCCATCATAAGCAAACCAAAATGAGATGGCAATTTTCAACAAAATTATTACAATTTAGCACATTTTTCAGAAAAGTTGATCCCAAAGTCCCTGCTAATGTCCCTGCTAAACCATAAACTAGAAGAGAACAAGATGCACAGTATACATAAAATAAGTATAGTCAAGTACATGCTTACCTGAATTTGTAGTCATCCATTCCAGGAGAAAAGTATATGAAAAAAAAAACCAGAGAGAAGATAATAGTTAGGCATGAAAATATTTCCTTCAATCACTGTTCTCAAACCATGGGTCATAGTTACTTTCAAAAGAGTTTAACAACTTGCCAGAATATGTATGGTTTTTACGTCCCCACCAGCTTTCACTTCAATTTTTGAAATATTTTGAAATATCTTTATTATTTTACTTATTTGTTCTACAACTTTACCTCTGAAACTGTTGTGCTGAAAATAATTAGTTCACAGTGTTTGATAATCATTTATAAATCAGTTATTAACACAAGTTCAACACAGGAGCTCATTCACATCTATGAGCAGGGTACATATGTCCAGCAGTGAAGACCCCTTTTCAGGCCTCCAGGTAGTCCATCCAGATGGAATCGAAAGCAACTCGAGGTCCATCTAGATGGACTAGCCTCCAGACCTCTAGACCTCATCAGATCCCCATTTTCAGAATGATTCCATTCTTTAGACTCCCATTTTGAAGAAAAATACAACATTTTAGCTTCAACTACAAAAATTGATCAAACATTGTGACAATTTTTTAGATGGCTATTTTTGGCAAAACTTTCATTTCACTAGACCCTCAAAAATTGGTTTAAAAGGCCCTTTTTTTGTTAAAAATCAGTTCAGTAGACCCCCAGTCCGGCGTTTCGCACTGGACATACCTATCATTTTCAAATTTGAGTGCCCAGGGCCCCGGGCATTTCACACACTTTTTTCCATGCAGGGTAAACCCATATTGGAACTAACAAAAAAGTGAATGGCCTCCACATTTGTGAAATGTGTGAACAAAACTATTGGGATGTGGGTTTTACACAGGAATAATAAATAATAAGGACCTCTCTCACCAAATTTAGAACAAAATTCGGACATCTATCTATCTATCTATCTATGCACCATGTCCCATAGGACGTTGGCTCCTCGAACAAATTCAGACCATCTATTCCTATCTTGCGCTTCCGAATATGCCTTGTGGAAGGTGGTGCCAACAATGATGTCATCTTCCCATCTCTTCCTTGGTCTTCCCTGTCTGTTTGTGCCAGTGACAGTTTCCATAAGAATGCGTTTGGGAGGCGGATGTTGTTCATTCTACACAAGTGACCAAACCATGTCAGCTGCAAGACAGTGATACGAGCTAGGGTCCTTTTTGGTTGAAAGTGGCAGGAGATTCTTGACAGAACTTCTTCATTCCAGATCTTATCCTTCCAGCTGGTATTAAGGATTTTTCTGTAGCATCACATCTCAAATGCTTCCAACTTCTTCATGTCATTCTTTTTGATGGTCCAGATTTCAGAGCCATACAGATGAACTGAAGTACTGGGTTGACAAGTGTATTTACAAGCCGTAATTTGGTGGAGAGTGAGATGTCTTTATCATTCCAGCCTCTCTGTAATTTCCCTAGTGCTGCTGATGCCAATAATAATCTGCTTTTGATTTCGCTGGTGGAGTCATTTGATGGTGTTAGTGTTACTCCCAAATACTTGAATCTGTTAACCTGCTCAAGAGGCGTACCATCAAGCTGGATCATTACTGAGAGCTGGTCATCACGGGAGAATACCATAGCTTTTTGTTTTAGGTATACTGATCTCCATCACATATTTCTTGTTAGCATGATGAACTTGCTCAATCAAGGTTTGCAGATCATCCTCTGAGTCAGCGATGAGAGCTATATCATCAGCAAAACGGAGGTCTGATAATTTGTAGCCATCCACATTTATGCCCAAGTTTTTACAATTCTCAAAGGCTAAGATGTTTTCGAGAAGTTGGTTGAAGAGGTCTGGTGACAGAAGACATCCCTGGCGCACGCCAATAGTTGTTTCAGCTGTCAGATTGTTGTCAAGTCTGATGCAGCTTTTAGCCTTGGTATAGAGATCTCTGATGATGTTGATCAGTTTTTACTTGACCTAAAATATTCTCCTTCCCCTTAATACATCCACACATTCTCACATAAATGTACTTACAGATAATGAAAAGAAATACAAGACTGCGACTTCCTAATTATCAGAGCACAATTTGATTTATGTTCTTCTAATTGATAATGTTTCCAAGTCGATGAAATTTAGATTAAGATTTACTGACATCCTTTATATGACGGGTTCTCTGCAAACTGAGATGAAAGTCGCAAATTTCAAAATTGAGTTCATAGCATATTTTAATGCTTTATAATCTTAGCTTTTGAATGATATATAATATGTCACACTTTCTTACTCCATTCAAGTTTGATTTTTTCACCCTATATTTACTTTAGATGCCATTTATTCAAAATGTAGATTTGCATCTTCCTCTCATTTTGCCAGAGCAGCCCACATATGTATAAACAGTACATTCAGTTTAACAAGGATTACGTGCTGTTTTGCAGAAGTTTTCAAACACTCCAAACATATCTATTACAGTGGACAGGAGGAGACTCATGAATAGACTTCCTATAGAATAAGTAAAAACATTCCAATTACACTCGTAAAATGAAATGCCAAAAGTAACTGAATCTTCCAATCTAACATGATCTTACTAGATATTTCCAGAAAAAAAACCAGATACTTTAAAAATATATAATTTTTAAAGATTACATTTTGTATATTTCTTGCCATTTTAATATGAGGCGATTTCAAGAGATAGATTTGAAGCTTTAGGAGCAAAAGACCAACGATAACCAAAAAAGAAAGAACCCATGGCTCCAAATAGTTGTGCTTTTCATTGAGTTCTTAAAATAAAAGAAATTTGAGAACTTTTTCTTATTTAAATATGGCTTGGTTTTAGTCATCATTTTCATGCATCTTTACAGAGATACACAGGATTTCTTAGGATAACCAAGGGATAAAGTTGAAACCAAAGCTTAGTAGCTAACGGTCATGCTGTTCATCTCCATTCCTTTAGGCTTTAGTAGTTTCTTTTAGTGTTTAGGTCAGACTTCATTATAAGTCTCATTTATCTGTATTTTTTACATACTGGTACTCATTTCTGTCTCCTGGGTGGGGAGGAACAATGTGGATAAAGAATCTTGCTCAAGGACTCAACGTACACTGCAATGACCAGGGCAGGGCTTGAACCCATAGCTTCTTGATTATAAGGCCAATGCTCTAACCACTTCACCACAGCGCTCCAAATTTTGGACTTTCAAAAACAATATCGGCTGTGTGCAATATTAATAGAATGGACAAACACTTTAAAACTGAGTTGCTCTTGTTGTACTTGGTAAATTTATGATTGAGAGAGGAATGATAGAAATCCAGCGAGTGCTCACTCCCCCATCGCACCAAATTTTTTTTTCAGGGTGACATCAGTGAGCTATCTAGAACTTGGATTTTTCTGTGATGGTGAATTTATATTGTGGATGGTTATCACCAAACAACAAAACAAAGATCCTATTGAACTATTGAAGTTACCAAACTGAATTGGTCTAGGGATCGATTGCAAGTGTCAAGATCTACATCAAAACTGATTCCATCTGATCTAAACTGACTCAGTCTGAAATTCTGTAGTAAAAATAAGTTCAGATTGTTTTACCCATGTGCAGCTCTCTATTACTTAGCCCAGAAATAACCAAATACACCTCAATCATATACCAATTTAAATTGGAACACACTATAGTGAGTATGTTAACTTGTGGTTACACCCTTGTGTCAAATTTGCTTGAGCAATTGAACCCACCTGATGGCAATTATGAGCCTATTTCATGTTTTGTTACAGATGTTTGTGATTTTAACCAAAATGATGTATTATGGTATAACAATTGGTTTTGAAAAATCCTGTTGAAAAAATTACTGCCACATTTAAGATACTGCAAACAACTGGCAATGCATATTTTCAATTTAACTATATCTCAAAATGAATAGGGATGAAACTGCCACTGCAATAACTTTAAACAAATATATTGATCCAAAATCTATGGAAAAATCTGCTAGAATCACAAGAATATATTCAAATTATTTCCAAAGGGAATTCTAAAAATCAATTTTTACAATAAAAGTGTGAAAGCGTGCTTCAATATCAATTTATAAGCTACATAGAATAGACATATGTTAGAAACCGATTCTGATATTTAAAAAAAAAAAACCTTTTTAATTCTGGATCATAATTAGGAATTTTGTTTAAAAAAAGAGGTGTTATTTCATAAATCAATCCAAAATACAAATCAAAAAATAATTACAGAAAACAACAATAATTAAGCAATTAACACTCAGGCCAAAATGAAACAAAAATGTACTTTTCACAGGAATAGACTTAATCATTCTGATCAACAACAATTGTTTCTTTAAAACGTCTTTCAATTCCAATATAGCAAGAACCAATAATTACAATCTTCAGCAGACCAGAAAAAAAGGAAAATATCTGAACTCAAAGTTCAAGTCCGTGACACAAATTACCCATGATTTCTGAATAAAGCTTACCCAAGCATAAAAAGCTTACGCTTAATACTGACAATGAATAAGTAAAGAGTATATCACAGACAATTGGTATTTTGTCTGCCATTGTGTACTCTTGTTATTTAACATGTCATTAAATGTTACATTATTTTGAAGATCAACAAAATAGAACATCGCTTATTTTCCAATTAAAATGTCTAATGACAATGAGTATGTAAAATGTCAAAATAATTATTTCAAAGATCAAAGTTTGTCAAGAGATTGTAAGCATAAATTTGATTTGCTTCATAAATCAAAAATGAAATGGCAAAAATTAACAAGAATCGAATAAAACTTGTTCAAATTGTCTGTCAAAACTGTGGTCGTCCAGACAGTCCACAGGCACGAGGCGTTAGTACAAGCAGCAAAACGCTTGGCCTGATGTCCTCGCACCCATACTCCTCATTGACGGACTAATTAGTTGTTGCAACGAGGTCAAAGATTTCATGTGTGCAATGTCAACCTTGTCATGTTTGGAAAATTTTGCGACAAGAACGATTAACCAATAAACATTTGCCCTGTCAATTTAGTTGCAGTGACATTTTGTAGTCTGTGAACAGAATGAATGAACACAGCCATGGAACACAGTTACATTGTGATATTACAGGTATTTGTTTGCCAAACATAATAAGTGTAGTCTGAAACAACCTTCAAATACATCAAAACTTAGTAACCTGAAGAAAACCTCTCATATTTTATGTGTCTTGTGCGCCAAGCTTAAACACGAAACTCACGCGATACATGTAAGCTCGCGTGATTTGACTGTTCTGTTGCTGTGTGATTTGATGATCGATTTGATTGGTTAGATGTTCAAGCATGATGTGATTTGGTCCCGGCCAGGAAGAAAAGTATTTATGAGGTTTTAGCAACTTCTACTTTGTTTTACCACTCTGGATTTTGAGTTATACTCTTCAATTTTGCTGCAACAAATTTAGTACTGTCGGAGTGCAGTTAACTTTGTGCACACACACACACTATAGCTGATAACAGATATTTAACATGATACCATGTTGATGGTATTCATTTTCATACTAACAATTTCCAAGTTTTCTAGTATTTCCATCTTTGTCCTCCTTATGGGTGGTTGGGTGGAGCTGGGGAAGCTTGAATTATAACTTCTTTGAAACCCTCAATGTTGTTCATTTTATAGAGGCAGGAAAGGCTTAAGAAAGGGAGTACAAGAATATGACTGTAATGCTCTGCGTTGTCATAAGTCTCAAACCGCAAATTAGATTTAACGGATACTGTATAGAAGAGAAGCACTTTTTTCTTCCTGCTATCAACTAGAGTGATATAACCTACCAGCAGTTTGCCATGATTTTGTGGAATATTGGAGAAAAGAGCAATTCTTTACCTAGTTTAATTTTTTTGCTTCTGGAGGGAAAAAATGATGTGAAAACAGTGTCTCTAGTTTAAAATCTTATAAATATCTTGTTTCTGCACCTCTGATGGGCAAACAAATATTTTTGATGAAATTGTTTCTCATTTAACATATATATTAAATTATCTGTAGGAGCATTAGACTTAGCTTGTGATATCTGTATGACTACAATATTTCCTTGTATTGGAACACAATATCAATTGATCCAGCAAGATGCATCATAATGTTGATGTTGTCACATGTAAGGGGCTCGCTACGTCTCCTGCAGTTGTGCTGTGTTCACCTACACACACGCTTATCTTCATCAATTCACAATGTGAAAAGGCCCGCCTATTTTGTGTTGATCAAAGATGAAATGAAGATTTGTCTGCCGATCAAATATTCATGTCTCAGCACCAAACTACATCATGATTCCTGAACTTTCGCTCAACCTCTAAACCTACCTAAATGCTTACTACAATATACTGAAATGTCTCTAAGCTTTATGGTTAACCACAATTATCTAATTCTCACCAATTTCCCTCAAATCACACAACGTTGCAGCTGTAAAAATCACAGGAGGTTGTGAGAAAAGTGAAAGGAAACCAGAACATGATTGGGACAAACTTGAAGCTGACAGATTTCCTAACAGATTGAGAATTAAAACAAAGAAATAGTAGAGTTAGGGTCAGATCATGGTTTAGTGAGTTAGGGTCGGGTCATGGTTAGGGTCTAGTTTTTGGTGGAATTAAAGTATACTTTTTCCATGAAAATTGACCAAAATTAGCTTTTAAAAAACACATTCTTGGTCACTCTGTTAGAATGGGAATCTTTAGATCTGAGGTAATCTTCTAATGGGAATCTTTGGAAGTGGGAAAGATAGCTTGAAAAGCCCGTCTTAAAAGCGGCATATATGAGAGCCAGGCTTGATGTGAGCTACTTTCCTCCTTTCCCCCATCCCTCCCCACCTGGTGCTAAATACACTTTTCATAGCACAAGGTTTTATAGTATAGAGCATAAAAGAATCAGCCATTATAAGAAGTAGTGAAACTAAATGTTGAATACAAATTTGCGGTAAAAATTCACAAAAACAAATAACACAATAATTTAAGGACACAATAATTCAACAAATATATATTCATTATAGTGAATGCTTCATTTTAAGTATTTTTCAAAAATCACAACAACTTTTGATACACCTCTTATAAGATTATTGAAGAATGAAAAATAAAAGTCATAATAATAATCCCAATAGTTTACAAATTATTACTCGTAATTAGAATCTGCTTCAATTCATAAAACATTTAACTGGCAGTAAAAACAGATCGCTAAACAATTAATTTGATTCAGTCGCTAACTCCAATCAGCCCATCCTGCCTAGTTACACAGTCGACTAGCTGTCACAACGATCATCTCATTACCAACGCAATTAAATTCTCAATGTCTAATTGAGACGCAACAAGTATACATACACAGACAGACAACAAGATCAGATAACGATGCTACTAATTATTCCGCAAGCTAAGGCCAGACCAAAATTTAAGCATGTTTGACGTCAGTGAGTGAACTTATAAATGCATGTATAAATTCTGATTAACCTACTTGCTTAAAACAACACAATTCCCACTTAGCAAACAGTTATTAGTTACAGTGTGCCGTTTTATTCAGAATAACTAGCAATATGGCCATGATCGAAGAAAATACTTTTTGTTTGATGTACTATATGGGTTGCAAATGGATGAAAAAGGGATATGTTGATCGTTTTAAAATGATGTATAAAATGTAAGATGAGAGCAAACTGGATGAGAGTAAGGCATCATTTTTACGGACCACTTGCATAAGGGCCCCTTTTCCAAATTTGCACATTAAGGTTTCAAGAAATAAAAAATGGAAAAGGTTACTCTTTTAGACCTGAAACTGTCACACTTTAATGTATAGGGTATAATAGAGATTCTTCTAAATTATACAAGATTAAAGTTACCAAAAATACTGTCAAATACTTATTTAGGTATGCTGGTCATTGGCTTTATACTTGCTTGGCATGCTTAAGGTGCATTTTGAAGTTCTAGTGTCTTATTTACCTCGAATTGAAGTTCACCCAAATCTGCCTATTTCTTATTGTTTAAGAAATTTACATTTAACATCAGCTGACTATTTGTTTCTTCTAGTAAATATCTACAAACTGAGCCAGGAGGAAGTATATATATTGATAGATGATAATATTGATGGGGTGGGGTTGTATGGGGTTGTGTGGTCAACTTCAGTAAAACCAAAGAAGTATACATATTATACAAATATTGAATGCCTGAGAGTGCAATAGTACAAAATATATCATGAGGTCAAATCTGGACTTTTCTATTTCACAAGGCGTAGCCGAGTGAAATGGATCAGTCCAAATTTGATCGAATGATATATTTTGTACTATTGCACGTGCATAGGCATTCAATATTTGTTTTATATCATGATATCACACAGGTTTGTTTCATGTCATGCAATAGTAAAAACTATTGCACGGCTCACATCACTGTTATCATGATATAAAACATTTTTCTGCATTGCTTTTAAAAGTCCAAGAAAGGAAACGATTTTCCATTAAGTTTAAATTTCAATTCATGATGTAAAGTAAATGACCAGTTAGGGGCCTACAGCTAATGCTGTTGTTGCTTCCCATCAAGATGGCTCCTTCCCATCAAGGTAACCCGCTTAATTTCTGAAAATCCAAATCTGTCAAAATAATTGGTGCAAAATTGTAGGTTTATCAACAGCTTTAAAATGAACAAAGAGAAATCAATAGGGGACAGCTTGCTAGTCCGACAACTCGCTAGTCCGACGGCTTGCTAGTCCGACAGCTCGCTAGTCCGAATTTTAATTTAGGCTCGCCAGTCCGAAAAATGAAAAAGGCTCGCTAGTCCAAATGTTAAAAACAGCTCACCAGTCCGAATTTAAATAACAGCTCGCTAGTCTGAATTTCGAAATAGGCTCGCTAGTCCGAATTTTAAAAACAGCTCGCTAGTCCGAATATGACAAAATGTAATAGTCGGACTAGCGAGCCTTTTTTGAAATTCGGACTAGCGAGCCTATTTTGAAATTCGGACTAGCGAGCTGTTTTTTAAATTCGGACTAGCGAGCCTATTTTGAAATTCGGACTAGCGAGCTGTTTTTTAAATTCGGACTGGCGGGCCGTTTTTAACATTCGGACTAGCGAGTTGCTTTTAAAATTCGGACTGACGAGCCTATTTTCATATTCGAACTAGCGAACCTTCGGACTAGCGAACTGTTTTTTCGGACTAGCGAGCCTTTTTCAAGATTATATTTTCCCCATTGAATAAGCCTTCGGACTAGCGAGCTTTCGGACTAGCGAGTCGTCGAACTGGCGAGCGGACCCCTGGGCAAGGGAATATAGTATGAGACAAAACTAAGGTGTGTTCCAACAACTTATTCAGAGGAAATGTATTTCAGGTCTTATCAAAAACTTGAGTGTAACCCTAACCCTAAAACTAACCATAACCCTATCCACAAACCCTAACATTTAACTCTAATCATAATCCTAGCATTTCGATGAGACCCAATTGGTCCACCTATTCCATTATACATTCCTGGAAACATTCAAGATGATTACACAAAATGTTTTTCAAGGAAACAGAAAGAAAATTACATGAGTAAAAAAAAAAGATATCAAGAATTCATAATTAACTTAGGACAAGATGACAAACATGATTATTTTTTTTGTTGGCTTCTAATGGCAAGCTGCTTGATTGCAATATTGAAAGATGTGACGGAGTGTTATTTACACATTATGCCACTTGCTCACTATCGGTAAGAGGAATAATTCCATTATAACAACAGGAAGGATTGGGAAAATTGCTTGCTTTGAGTGTTGGGCCACACAAAAACTAAATTCTGTTTCCCATTTCATACTCTCAGTCAATTATTAATATGATAGCTTGCCAAAATTATCATTTATGTGTTATACCACTTGCTTAGTATCATTTAGAGGAATCCATTAGAAAAACAGGAAGGATTGTGAAAAATCACTTGCTTTAAGAGTTTGGCCTCACAAGAACTGAATTCTGTTTCCCGTTTCGTACTCTCAGGCAATTATTAATGTGATGAATTGCCAGAATTATTTATTTATGATACACCATTAATTTGCTCTATATCAATGAGAGAATAATAATTCTATTAGAAAAACAGGAAGGATTGTGAAAAATCACTTGCTTTCAGAGTTGGGCCACACAAAAACTAAATTCTGCATTTCATACTCTCAGTCAATTATTAATGTGATGGATTGCCAATTATTTATATATGATACACCATTTGCTCTATATCAATGAGAGGATAATAATTCCATTAGAAAAACAGGAAGGTCACAGAAACTAAATTCTGTTTCCCGTTTCATACTCTCAGTCAATTATTAATATTATAAATTGCCAAAATTATGTGTTATAGCCTACCACTTGCTTTAATAGTATCATTGAGAATTATTATTGTAATGGTCTACCATATAAATTTATTTTTTTATTTTTGATCCCAGAGACTTCATATTTGGATATGTTGTGACTTATAATCAAACTAGAAGATTGCAACAAGAAAAAAAAATCAAGGTCATCTCATTTGCATAATAATGGTGGCCATCTTGGATTTTTTGGTGATTTTTATCCCGGGGTACTCCTGTCCACATGAAAAAGTAAATTGTGTTTCTTTTTGACCAGAAATGTACCTAAGCATATAAACTAACAGATAACATAGCCCTTTTTTCAATTTTGTGCCCAAATTTTGATATATTGAATGAAAAACATGAAAAAAGTGTATTTTTTGAGAATATTTTGCACATTTTTGGGAAAAATTGGTCAAATTTTTAATATGAAGAACAAAATTGAAAAAAAGGGCTATGTTATCTTGTGTTGAACTACTTAACCTATTTCCATGCCAAATCTCAGCCTCTTAGGTGCTTTTGTTTTTGAGAAACTACCCCGGGATAAATTTTAACTGACTTTTCCAAAAAACATCAAAGATGGCTGCCAAGTCCAATATGGCCGCCATTATTATGCAAATGAGATGACTATGAAATTTTGTTTATTGTTTCGTTTTGTTTTAGCAATCTATTTTCTACTTAGTTTTGATCATTGTATTGATATCCGATAGACAACAAGTATAGCAAACTAAAAATACCAAAGCCTATATTTTGATATTTTTAGCCATAAATGGATATTCCTATGGTAGACCATCACCTTAATTAAGAGGACTAATCCATTAGAAAAACAAGAAAGATTGTGAAAATTGCTTGCTTTAAGAGTTGGGCCATACAAAAACTAAATTATGTTTCCCATTTCATGTGATGGATTGCCAGAAGTATTTATTTATGATACATCACTTGCTCTATATCAATAAGAAGATAATAATTCCCTTAGAAAAACAGGAAGGATTGTCCTCGTCTAGGAGTTTAGACCTAACTAAAACTAAATTCTGTTTGTAGTCTTGGTGATGATGATTACTTGTTTATAGACACATCAAAGGGGCACTGGGCAATTCAGCATCACCCCAAACCTTTTTTCCAGACATTTCGTGATCTTTTCTTCATCATTTAAAGTATTAGCGGTAATAATGGAAGCATGCAAAGTTTCATTGTCAAATTCGACTCCTGTATAGTTATAGCAATATTTAGATTATCTTTCAAATTTTAAATTACCCTTGTCGACAACGAAAAATACTAGCCCTAGAGTTGAAGACATAAGACATAAGAATTTATTTCTTCCACATATGCAAAATTACAGTAACAACATATCAAAAATAGTACAATCAACTGTATCAAACATTGTGGAGGAGGACTGGGAAATAAGCATTACGCCTGTCGGGTCCCAGACTCCAAAAATCTAGAAAGCTATACACGATTAATTTACAAGGAATCTTAAATTTAGCATACTGTCCTCTCATTCCACAATGCGATGGCCACAGAGTCAAAAGAAAGGACAGGATGTTTCATTATGATTATTTCATTTTGATTATTTACAAATGTTATGTTAAATATTGAAAATATGATCTGTGCCATCCTCTCAATCCACAATACGATGGCCACAGAGTAGAGAGAAAGGATGGGAAGTTTCAATTAAAGGTACGTCATTAATCATCAACTGTACTTAAATAATGAAAATGAAAAAAAGGTGAAAATATATATTTACATATTTTATGAATCATTTTCCATCTTTGGGTAATCTGATATAAGAGATTTTTTATAAGAATGTTTAAAAGACTTAATATTATCACTACTTTTAATTTTCTTTGGTATGTTATTCCAGATCTTAACTCCTTGGTATGAAATTGATTTGTTGCTAAATTCAAGTTTGCCTTTAGGAAATTCAAAGTTATTAGCATTTCTAGTACCATAATTATGGTTATTTGAATTTGATTTAAAGATATTATTAAATAAATCTGGTAATAAGCTATGACTATATGAAATCTTACAAATTGGCTTTTTTAGCAAATGCAATGGAAAATTTCTTTTGATTAATCTGCAATCTACAAAGCAATATTTTACAAATGAAACTTAACCTTTCCAAACTTATTGCATCAATATACACTTTATAGAATAGCCTCATACCTGGGGCGTTGGAACCGTGTAAGCCGTGTGGGTTTTGGCCCATAGTGTGCAGTGTGATTTAAACCCATCCTTTTTATGAAAACACCCTTTATACTGGAAAGCCATAACCCACCCTATTTTTGGAAATTATTATATAACTACTTCTTGGACGAAATGCTACCCCTTGTGCGGTCGGCAAAGCAAGTAAACAATGCTGAAAAAAGTAAGAAGTAAGCTTATACCGTCCTAATAACGTGCAGTAATATGACGTTTACGAAATAATCTGACGACAAAGGTTGTCATTTTTGGTCGCACCATTTGTCGTTTCATCTGTATCAAAAACTGAGTACGTCCACTTCCGAAGAGTTCTCAACATTTGTTATGTTTGTTTTCTTTTCACCGAAGACCGATCGCTACACATGCCGCCATTGATTACACAGTAATACATGCTCTGTTTTAAAGCGCATCACCCTCAAGCACGTGGAATTAATACTCGCTGGACAGGGAACGGAACTAAGAGCGAGAGCAAGTAGTGTATTTATCATACTTGGCCTTGTTCTGAGTTCCGATTCCCCATCCGGTTCTGTGGATTTACCCCATCAACGGCGGGAGTATGTCAATTATAGATATGTTCTATTGTAGTCCTGACAAAATTAACCGAAACACAGTACTGAATGAATTCTTTTAGTAACTATTTTCTAATGGGGCTTTAATTGTTTCATTAGTTATGATAACTAAGAGGTCATTGGCCGCACCACTTTTACCAGGGGTCACACCACTTTTATTTTCCTTCCGACGCCGCTGTGCTGCCTCATATCCAAAATCAACATGCAAACAAAATTATACTTTTTGATGTGTCTGATTGTTTTGATCGAAAATTTTCTCAAATATGGGTATTTGACAGTTATTACAGAGAATTAGGAATGTAAGTCACTTGCAGATAATATTCTGAACTGTTTACAGTGTGATACATGGTTTATACCGATAATTTCTTATTCTTTGGTATGGTTAGTCAAGGTGTTGCTAGTATAGGCGATGGGGATGACTAGTATCGTTCGCTGATAATACAAAATGCTTAGCCAAATATTTGACAATACATCCCCGTGCTTCGGGAAAATATTGCAAAGGCTCCCTGACCTTCTTTCCCAACAAACATTAGGAATGCTTCAGCAATGTATTCCTGATGCATCAGTAATGGACCACTTTCGCATGTCCAATAATGCACACTGAAGGTACCATAAATGCGGGTACTTCTGCGCGCTCAACCATATCACTACATTATGCACACAACATCATCTGCCACACAGTTTCCTTGAGCAAGAAATTTACTCTACTTGCTCCGTGGTCGGACAGTCATGTAAAGCCGTGGGTCCCCTGTGCGAATAGACTCCTTCATGGGGTATGCATGTTATGCAAGTACTTGTATCATTGATTGATTGATTGATTGATTGAACTTCGTGATATGGTCAATGATTCAGAAGTACCCATATTTATGGTACCTTCAGAATGCATTATGGTACTTTCGAAAGTGGTCTATTGGTAAGGGCTGGTTTTTATATAATATAGACTCACCAGGTATACACTGTATGCAGCGCCCCATGAAGGAGCATTCGCACAGGGGACCCAAGGCTTTACGTGACTGTCTGACCACGGAGCAAGTAGAGTAAAGTTTCTTGCCCAAGGAAACAAGGAGACGAAAACCGCCCGGCCCGGGGCTCGAACCCACAATCTCTGTATTAAGAGACCCGTGCTCTAATCGCTCGGCCACGCTCCCCTCTATATTTCTCCTCCTCAAATATGAGTTGTAATGTAAATAGTAATAGGTATTGAATAATTAGCGGATGCTTGCTGAAAACATATGGCATAATATATATATATGGCCTAAATAAGGTCTAAAGCTTCCCGAAAAGCTCTTGAACAGTCAGCCATGGATTTTGCAAAGCATCAGCAAATGATTGGCTGAGAAAATGACCTTGAAGAGGCACCAAAGTGCATCAGGAGGAATTAAAATGTTAATGATTGCATTGAAATTTTGTAAAAAAACCTTCTCTTTGTGTCAGAAAGCATCCAAGAAGCTTCCCAAGCATCAGGATTCATCCTAAAAAACAACCCTAATTCACCTTTTTCTTGGTCACACTATGCCTGCAACATTATACTTGAGCTTGAGCTCTCCCCCCCCCCCCCCTGGGAAAATAATAAAGACCTTGATATAGGGCCTACTCAAACCGTAAATTTCTTAAAAATTACCTTCCTAAATCATAATTTTTATAATCAGTTTCCTAATCAAACCCAATCGTTGATAACTGTTGAACACTTTGTTAAAATTACAGTCACATACATCTCATCATGACCTACATACGTTCTATAACCAGGTCATTTAAGGTCATGACCTTTGACCTACATGATTTTCATTTACACCTCTTTATAAATAAATCACCATCTATGACTGTTGATAATTCACAACATCAACACTGTAAACAAATCAAAACATTTATCAGGCCTCATCATTTATATGCACATTTTAAGTGTAATTTAGCTGCAACATCATGATTGTGACACCATAACAAGTTAATTTACACCGGCAGACACTTACCATATATTGAATACTCTCATCAGGCAGGGGTCACATGTCAATCCGGGGATAAAGCTTAGGTCAAATAAGATTCACAAGATGTCCCTTTGGCCCCTCACACCTCCAGGTTGATCACAAAATCTTCAATTTCACAGCTCTAGAGGTATACGACTGTCACATTAGCTTGGAGTCATTCTCCACATGTTTTTATGTTGACTAGTGCGAGAATCTGTGTAGTAGGAGAAAGATATAAGCACACAGAGTTTAGTGTTGAACAGCAGACATGAGAAATTAAATACAAACCAGGGAATCGGGTCACACCATTTTGTCGAGGAGGGGTGTTTGTATGTATTCCCCGGTCAGGCTGAGTGTGGTGTTGGATTTGTGTAATAAAGAGTTAACGGATATGATTGAATAGCTTTGAATGATGTGCTGGATGGCTTGTTGGATGGCTGCCTAGCTTGGGGTTGTCTGACTGGCTAGGTGTGCTTTAGTGAGTTAACATAAGGCGAGTTTTATAGTGAGTGCTTTGGGAGAGTTACTGAATAGCTTTGAATGATGTGCTGGATGGCTTATTGGATGGCTGCATAGCTTGGGGTTGTCTGACTGGCAAGGTGTGCTTTAGTGAGTTAACATATGGCGACTTATACAGTGGATGCTTTAGGAGAGTTAACGAATATGATTGAATAGCTTTGAATGATGTGCTGGATGGCTTGTTGGATGGCTGCCTAGCTTGGGGTTGTCTGACTGGCGAGGTGTGCTTTAGTGAGTTAAGATAAGGCGAGTTATACAGTGGATGTTTTGGGAGAGTTATTGAATAGCTTTGAATGATGTGCTGGATGGCTTGTTGGATGGCTACCTAGCTTGGGGTTGTCTGACTGGCGAGGTGTGCTTTAGTGAGTTAACATAAGGCAAGTTATACAGTGAGTGCTTTACGAGAGTTACGAATAGCTTTGAATGATGTGCTGGATGGCTTGCTGGATGGCTGCCTAGCTTGGGGTTGTCTAACAGGCGAGGTGTGCTTTAGTGAGTTAAGATAAGGCGAGTTATAAAGTGGATTCTTTAGGAGAGTTATTGAATAGCTTTGAATGATGTGCTGGTTGGCTTGTTGGTTAGGGCTGCCTAGCTTGGGGATATCTGACTTGTGAGACGTGCTTCAGTGAGTTGAAATAAGGCGAGTTATACACAGGATGCTTTGGGAGAGTTTATTTGTATCAAGTTATACTCTCAGTTGACCTACAAACATGACTGAGTAGGTTTGAGTACAGTATAATGTACTGTATAGGTTGCCTGTATAGGGTAAGAATTTGGGGTGAGGTTTGCACTATTGGGTTGATGTGCAATTCATATTGTAATGTTTACCAGTGTTTTATGCATTAAATCCTTTGCCACACTGCAATAAGTGCTGTGTTCACGGTGTTCAAGTTCAAAATGTTCCAGTTCACTGCACACACAAGGTTCCTATAGCTTCATATCAATAATGTATCTTGAGTGTACCATAACATTTTCGTTCTGTCTGACGAAACTATATGGTCAATCAGGAAGATGCTTATATCATTGGATAGGTTAGGACCTTAGCAGGAATAAAATACAAAGGGGAACTTCCGTATGATAGATATTGAACACATGAGGGCTTCATCAATGCCTGACAATAAGCCAATTTTGTATGAATTTTGCTCTTTTTGTATACAAAACAGGATAACTTTGAGCAGTCTGTCCGACGAAATTAAAACATATATTTAGATTCTCTGTTCATATTTTGATAAAAGAATATGTTTTGTATGGAAATATGAAAAGGGGAACATGTAGAATTCATTATATTTTATTCTATGGTCTAATGTCTACAAAAATGCACTATTTCGCCCCGTGTTAAAGGATACACACAATGGCAAATTGAGCAAATGCAACAACCTTACCATATGTGGAGAATACATTTGTCCGCTGATTCCACAGAAATGTCCACAGAAATGAAACATTTTTGAGTTCAAGCAAAAAATCAGTTTTATTATTTGACCATATAAGCAGTTTTTTCTGTCACGCATTTGTTTCCTTAGAACTTGATAAGTATTTCCCAAACAGAATTTTTAAAGTATTTCTATCCCTGCATGAATGAGCACATGATTTATTTCAAAAAATGCTACAAACATAATGCCAAAATTTCACAAACATTACCAAACAAAACAACGATGCATTTAAAGAAAGAATTTTCTTACACTTTTGAAATATCAGTGAAATTATTTGTAAATATGTTACCCATCTGTGTAAAGCGCAATAATACATTCGCTTACATGTCATTTTAACTTTAATGTCATTTAAAGTTGAAAAATAGAAAAAAAGAATTCATTTACTCTTAACTTTAAGTCAATTTTTAGACCAATCTATGAAAATCTGAGAACATTTTAAAGCATTTTCTTGTTGAATAGGTCCTATTCAACAAATTTAGGCTTCATAAAAAGCAAAGTTGTTACTTGTCCCCTCCCTCCTCACTTTTTGGTGCTGCACCACTTTTTTTGCAAAAATGCTAAAAAGGTGTTAAAAATTGAGCTAAATCTTTCAAATTTGTTCATTTTTTCAGCAAAGATACAAGATAGCATGCACATAATAAATTAGTAAACAATGTTACGGTTGTATGAGCAGATCAAGGATACTCTCAATAGAACTTCATTCAAGAAGAACTTACAAAATTTTGAAATTGGACCAGAAAATTTTACATCCAAATATTTGAAAAAGCATGATTTCTGTTCTAGATGACCGATCTAAATGAAACAAACTTTAAATTGAAGCCAGTTTCTGGTAAAGCTGTAAAACTGAGAACTTTACATGCAAAGAATGTAACTTTTTTTCTGGGACACACTGTATAGAGAGGTAATTGCGAGATGGACATCATTAGCAGGCTGTAGCCAGGATTTTGTACCCCAGGGTGGGTAATCTGTTACGACCCTTGGACGAAACGGTGGTGGGGTTCAGGGGGCCGCGAGCCAGGTCCAGGAGCCAAACCCCTGGTAGGGGTCTAGGGGGCTTCGCCTCCAGAAAAATATCAATTTTGAGGCGTGTATGAACATGATGAATGCAATTCAGGATTATTTTGCAACAATTAAATGATTGCTCATTTAACATGTTCAATTGTTGATTGGGTACAATACTTAAAGGGGCATTGGACAAAATTTTGAAATTTTGTTTGTCGATGATGTTCACTTCCTATGTTAGAAAATAACAGTCAATTACCAGATATCAGGAAAATTTTGATCAAAACCTTCAAAAAAGTCAAAAGTTTGAATTTTATTTTGTTTGTTGATTTTGGGTATGAGGCTATTCTCCAAACATATTTATTGATGCTATACAATGACAAAGAGTCAAAGATCATTCCTTTCACATCATAGATTGCAGATAAATCAAAAGAAATTTTGAATTTTCATTAAAACTCCTGAAAACGCCAATTCTAAAAATTCAACTATAGAGGGCATTGAAATTAATAGAATATATAAATATTTTGATATATAGAGTTTGAATTTGACAATGAAACTTTGTATGCTGTCATTATTACAGCTTATACTTCAAATAATGCAAAAATCTCAAAAAGTTTTGGGAAAAGTGAGGAGATGATGTTGAACTTGTCCAATGCCCCTTTAATATATTTAATAATAAGTAGGTAAGTAAAATACTGTACCTATTCTGATCATATTTAAATCTCCTGGTATGACCGACACATCATTGCACGGATTAGATTTTGTTTTTACGTAATCTTACAATAACACAAAAATGAAGAACAGAATAATAATATAGAATAAATTGAAAATGTAACTTAGTCATATAGGTAATGATTTTTTTCACTTTCAATATGATGTGTTTTTGTTAGGCAGTATTTTGTAATATACGGTTTCTTTTTATTATTCTATAGCAGAATAGATTTTAAAGACCAGATATACTCAGTATTCTTCTTGTTTCTCTTTCAATAGTTTTTGGTATTTATTAATATCCTTGGTGAAAAAGCCGAATTACGAAGTAGATCTGTTTTTCCCCATGGTTAGAGCTACAGTGTTAAACTCTCCAACGGTTCTCTACCAACGGCCCACTGATTAAACACTCGGCAAGATGGTCAGTTGGTTGACCAGGCGTTTAAAGGTGTAGGTTCCTACTTTTAACTGATTGACCATGACCTCTGAAATGCATTTGTGGTTTCACCCTCAGTTTGCTTCTTGTTTATTCTACCGAGGCAAAACAAAGTATGCAACCCTGGGGATGAGGCTGTTATGAAAATACATAAGAAATGGAAAATAGGTATACCAAATAACTTTACACTTTTTGCTATATCTCAAAAACTATTTGGAATTCGGACGTAAAATTTAGGATTTGCAATCAGAAAAAATTGGGGTTTTATTTGACATCAAAAAAAACAATACGTCCGGTCGAGCCCTGGGGATGAGAATGTAATCGGAACCTACACCTTTAAGGATAGGATTTCAACATTTACAGATAGTAAAAACAATCACTTATCTAGCATATTTTTAATTGGCCCAAAAGTGCATAGCCTTCTTTGAATTTTAACAACCCTAAACATTTGCTAAATACAGAACAAGTCTTTCGGTTAGAAAACACCTTTTTCTGAGTTTTATTTATGAACACATCTACCTCTAATATAATAACATCCCCTCCCATGTCCTGGGCCAATATTTGCTTGCTCAATGTAAATGCATTATGTCACATTTGGACAAGTCGTTCGGAAAATCTCCATCAGAGGGAAAACATATAATATTGTTTGTTAGCAGTTAGAAGATTGTTCTTTTATGATTACATCTGGCAAGTTTTATTAGGGTTTGCAGCAAAATTACTTCCGCTGTTTATCGTATAAGTTTGAAGACATACTCTACTTCATAAATACATAGCAAAAACAATTATTTCAATTCACCTCACTTTATGACTCATTCCATTTCTCAACACATAACTCACTAATTCATAACTCACTTTTGCAAACATCCCAACCTAGCTCTGAATCCAGGCCATGCAAACTGGCAGGTCTGACTAAGATTTATCACCACTGAGATCCATAACCAAACATTTGGATTTGTCTTATAAATGTTACTGTGATAAAATTTAACTGATTGTTGAATTAACCATGTTTTTATGGTTTTCAAATTATCAAATCAGATGGAAACGATAGCCTGTCAAATTGAGAAATGACTTGAAAAGGTAAAAATAGATTGTAATCATAAGTAGTTTCTCTACAGTGCATAAATGAAAGAAAGAACATTTGAAACATGAGCTGGATTGCCTTTAAGCACAGAGAAAAAACACAAGATGCATAAAGATTTCTCTAGATGCTTGTGTGATTTAAGAACAGGAGATACACAACATAAGCTTTCAAACTCCTACGTATCTCCTCTACAAATGAGGAAAATAATAAGCTAAAGCTAATTCACCACATATACAACACATTATTTCAAGAAGTAAAAAATTATTAAGCAAATTCATTTGGCAACCTCAAGTTTAAAAATGTTTATCTTTTACTCTGTAATTAGGCAAAGTAAAAAAACATTAATGTTTCTCACTCTTCATTTTTTAAGACGTTAAAAAATGTATCTAATTTGCCGCAAACTTGTACCTTTCGATGTGATGGTTCACATATCGTTTAAAACATAAATTGTTGAAATCAGTCACCTTGGAACACTTTGTGGAAATGTGCTATTAATGAGTCACATAATATTGGCAAATTGTTTCAAGTTGACTTCCTACAAACCAATTAATAATATTGTCAAACTTTATATCAAATTAAGAATATAACGTTTGTTGGAAATAATAAATCTCTGAAGTTTTAATTATGATATGGTCACATAATCATCGGTCGCCGACCAGTGTCTGGTAATCGGAACTTAAGTAAAAAAAAAAGGTATGATATTTAAAAAAAAAAATGCTACAACAAAATCTAAAAGGAATAAAAATATCTTGAAACAAAAAAAAAATTACTGCATAACTTATTTTTTCCAGATCACCCAATTTTACAAACATGCACAGCAGCTTTGAGGCAAACTATTTATTTTTATTTGGCCTTAAAGATGCACGATTCTTACAATTCAAAAAGATGCATGCTTAAGCTGATAATTTACACCTCAACGGCAACTGGGCACTGATAAATTGAACATTCCACAAGTTGAATTATTCATTTACGAAGACGACTAATCCTTCAAACGTTGTTAATATATCCGACGTGACATGTTGAGCTGACCGTTTTAGTAAGATGCCGACCCAGTTTACGGTTTTAGGTTACAGGAATGCAAACACCGGCCAAGGCAAGAGAAAGACTGCCTCAATGTATTCACACACTCTAGGGTTAGGTCACCTTATTGTACTAAACCAATAAAGGTCTCCTTTTTTTCAAAAAGGGTAAATTTTGTGCTTTGCAAATTTATACATTTATTGCATTGTAATTCTTTTATACATAAGGCCTCTTCCAATCTGATTTTCCATTTGAAAGCATATTTAAAATGGACCTTTGCTTTGGAAATTTGATGAGATGGCACTTATCAATTCATATTTTGATTCTGTATTTGATATTTTTATTCCAGATTCCATACTGTTCTTTGGGAATTTCAAGAAGTAGTTTAATCATTTCCAGCATCTCGTTGTTGAAAAGGACGGCCCCCTTAAAGCTTTTGTGCATTGTGTTTTGGTCTCTCATTCTTTTTTGTCACTATAGAATGAAAAAGTATGGGACAAAGTAAATGATTCATTTGATGTCACAGATACTTTGGAAAAACTTGGTTTTAGGTATTCTGACATGTCATATTGAAGAATCTCAACTCTCCCTCTGTTTGTCGTATGAATTTGAAACAATTGTCATTGTAAATTTAGATGTGTTCCTTTAAAATCAGTAATAAAACAATTCTGATCAGGGACCAACTGAACCAGATATTTGCTGTGGAAGTTCACATATGTTATCACTAGTAAATAGGGGAGACAGGCTAGCGCAGCGGTACTTTGCTTGCTTTGCACCAATGAGTCCAAGGTTCGATTCCTATTCGATTCCTTCCAAATGCTGTATGTGCATTTGGTATTCAGTCCATGCTCAGTTCCACAGGTTCTTCCTCGGGTACTCCGGTTTTCCTCCTGCACCTAAAACTGATTAAAGAAAGATCTAGGACACCAATGGGAAATGAGCTTCATTAGAGAGGCTTTCTCGGGTTATCCTTGGCGATTACCCTAAAGAAATCTTCTTTCTTTCATTCTATAAATGATAATGCATGATTGTGCAGCCCCCACCCACTTACTATCTCCAGTAGAAAGACAGCTTACATACATACTGGACAACATTAAGTATTAAATTCACACCTCATGTGAATCGGACACCAGACAGTCCAGAGAGAGGTTGGGTATTTTGAAAACAAACGATCCGTTATACCAAGCCGCGACAAATCGCCTGTCCGATAGCCCGGGGCTATCAGATTTTTTGTCGGGCTATTAAAACTTCAGATAGCCGCGTCCGATCGGGCTATTTAAAAAAACCAGTAAGCTTACCCTGCACATTGAGTGTTGACCA
>JXSR01S000194.1:0-14830 GCA_000969725.1 Ophiothrix spiculata
CGCAAATAATCTTGAATGTTCCTTGCCAGAAAACTCATACCGCGATCATTTGGATGTAAACCGTCTGCTAAGTCTACTACTGCGCCATTGTCAATAAAATTCCAATTGTTGTTCTTGCATATATTAGCAAGAGTGTTGTTTACATATTGAAGTTTGTCTGCAAGGTAGGGTCTATCAGTCCTGTTGATAATTCTGTCGGTTCGTTTTCATATTGTGGCCCCTCCACTTTCGAAAACCTGGCTACGCCGAAATGATGGAGGTTTGCTGCACATGATCTGAAATCCCTACCCAAATTTTTTTAATTTTTTGTTTTTGTTTTTAGGTAAAGGTTGATTTGATATCTTTCAATTTTATAACCATTTCTAAGAGGTGGTTTGCATCAAAAATGGCTGATTTTACCATTTTCCTTATTTATAAAAACTTGTGCTCAAGACCCTTGCCAAATATAATAAAGGTGTTTTTTTTGACAAAATGTCACTGTTGTCTGATGATTTTTGTTTTTGTTTTGAAAAAGTAATCTATTGGACCAGCACATTCTCATACATGTATACCTTCTTGCTTTATAAGTTTTGTCTTATTTAAAATGCCCCGAACAAAGTCATAGGTTTCTTTCATTTATGTTTTTCCTGTCGAAAATTAGAGAAGTACAATGAAATGAACTGTTTGGATTCGACTTATCTCATAGTATGTATTGAATGACCCATTTTGGCTTGGGAAGGAAATTTTAATCCCACATGTTTCTAATCTGTGACAAGCAGTAACTTTTCCTTCTGTTCGTTGTTAGTTAAAAACACAGGTTATCAAGAACTAAGGTTGGTATTGGTATAACAAGTATTTTTTGTTGTCAACAAACCCCCCAAACCGACACTGTTGATGCATTTGATGCAAGGTCACGGTGAATGAAATTACAACTTGTTGCACACTGCAAGGTTTTTTTGCCTAACAAATAATATGCTGCTATAGAATTTGAAAAGAATTTACATGTGGTGATGTTGCGATAGAATGACATGTATTACACAATGTAATAAATAAAATGTAATCAACTGAACATCGATGTATAAAAATTTGTACTGAGGCAAGTAAAATATCTGAGGAAATTTCTTAAGTTTTTTGTTATGACAAACCCAAATTCCTTTTTTCTGTGACATTGCTGACAAAAGGCTTGTCGATACCAGCCTTGATAAAGGACAATCTAAACTTTGTCACCATTATGAACCACCATGGAGACGAATTTTGGAATAATTGGGTTTGGGTTCCAACTCAAGTCAAAACTGTTTTTAAAAAGATTTTAGTTTGGGTTATCAGGATTTTGTGTTATCCAACAGAATTCACACTAGTATACAAAATCAATACTTATCAGAGTTTTTGTGTTAACGGGGTTCTGCTGTATATGTGACCCGTCATATCGAAAGGTACCTTAAGGTCGGCATAGTAAATTTCGAGAGACGTGCCATTGAAGCTGAGCACAGTCAAAAATCACGTCCAAGGTCGAATTTCTAATTTCATCAGAAACGTTACCTTTGAAGTGTGTCATATATATATATATAATCAGGTTCCAACATCCAAAACATAAGACAAATGTTGTAAAAACCAAGATAAAAATCCTTTCTCCATTCACGTTTTACCAGTACAGAAAATTTAAACTCAATTTTCTCAGAACTATAGTTTCTGAATCAGCCAGATTTACCAATTTGGATGTAACTTTGCAATCAAACATCCAATAACCAAAAGTAAGGTGTCATTTTAAAGCTTTAAAATATAACCTGTCAGATGAGACCAAAAAGTCAATTTTCATTTTGGGACCCTAGGGCATCGGGCTGATTCTGAAAACTATAGTTCTGAGAAAATCAAATTTAAAGTTTTTATACTAAATAAAACTTTAATGGAGAGAGGATTTTTATCTTGGTTTTTAACACATTTTTCTTATGTTTTGGATGTTGGAAGCAGATTAATAAATATGATAGAATACACTTCAAAATTAATGTTTCTGATGAAATTAGAAATTATTTTTGACTATGCTTAGCTTCAATGGCCCGTATACATCTCGTAATTTACTATGCCAACCTTACAGTACCATTCGATATGGCGGGTCCCATGTACATGCAATACATGTAGGGCCCTGCAATCTGGACTTTTGTTTTACAGTCTGATGAATTGTGGCAATGACTTTAATTAAACTTATGTGAAGTATGACTTTGTCCGTAATAACTCGATACATAAACAACATTGTAACATTGATGTTTAATACTGACTGGTATTCAAACAAGAATATCAATTTATTTACATTTTGTACAAGTTTTAAAGTTTTCAAATTAAAAATTACTCCAAATTCCTAACACACAGCAAACGATCTGATTTAAAATTATATGCATGATAAAATAAGTAAAAAACAACTATATTGGCTGTATTCCAGAACTATCGATATTTAGTTATAATTAGACCAACGGGATCAAAGGCAGTTAACAATAACATTTAATGTTACAGTGGAACCTCTTCAACATGAAATCTGTAGGGCCATACATTTTAGTTTGTGTAATCCATTATTAATTATACAGTATACAAATTCACGCTCTAGGGACTTCAACATTTTGTTTGTGTTATCAGGGTTTTGTAGACTTGCTCGAGCGCTCCAAGTCTTAGATCAACATATTCCACTGCTGTCCCTGTCTTTGTCATTATTTGATCAGTTTGATGAAACACTGTAAATGGCTTCAATTTGTTTCTTTTCACAGGTTTTCCCATCAACAATAATAAAAAAAAATTATACACCCAAAGTTCGATATGCTAGTATTCCAATATCATGAATATGGACCCTTAAATAGACCAAAGTAATATGATATGGTCACCTTGGCTCATGACCCAACCATCCACAACCAAACAAAGTGAATGATGTTGTCAGATTGTCTTTAAAATAACACAAGCATCAAATCATCCTGCATTCCTACCAAAACCATAATAACTCTGGGAATGGTCACTCCCTTAAGCCTAATGTCCAACTGGTCAATCCCTAAGTCCAATATCTAATTTATGTAAGTAGGAAAATTTTGGCTATAATGACAGGGTGATATTTTAAGACAGGTGCTAGGTGGTAAACTTTGATACAAATATTAAAGCATACAAAAAGTCATTTGAGCCTGAGGACAAGATATATGTAGGAATGAATAAACTGAAAACAGACAATAAATGCCTTGAATCAAGGCTAGGGTTTTGGGGTTAAGAGATTTTGTATTAACGAGGTTCCACTGTAACTACATGTATACAAGATGGTTCGCAAACCAGTAGTCTCGCCTGCGTATCGACCGCCTACTTAATCATCATTCAGTTGTGGGGTGGAGTAGGATAGGGTAGGAGTGACATTGGGTCAAGTACTTTCTATGGTATAAGTTTAATCCATGTGGGGTCAGGTGTTCATGACTTATGACCTTGACCTCAACATGACCTTGGATGACATGTCAACTTTTTGAACAATTTTGGAAATTTGACCTCAGATGACCTTTTCGCCTTGACTGACCTTGACCTTGGGTCAAGTACTTTCTATGGTCTAAGTTTAATCCACGTGGGGTCAGGGGTTAATGAGTTATGAGCTTGACCTCAAAATGACCTCAGGTCAACTTTTTGAACAATTTTGGAAATTTGACCTCAGATGACCTTTTCTGACCTTGACCTTGGGTCAAGTACTTTCTATGGTCCAAGTTTAATTTAAGTGGGATCAGGGGTTAATATGTTAAGAGCTTGACCTCAAAATGACCTCAGGTCAACTTTTTGAACAATTTTAAAAAATTGACATCAAATGACCTTTTGACCTTGAATGACCTTCACCGCACCACCCAAAAAGGCGCGTTGCGTGTGCTAATCCCGAACCAGTTTCATTACCATAGCCCTTACGGTTTAGGAGATATACTTAAAATTAAAAATTATGCAAATTAGGTACTTAATATGCATAGTTTGCGTTCAAATTGTACGCAGCGCCAGTTCAGCTTCAACCCTTCCCACTCACAAAATATCATTTACATAGGGCATACGGTTTCAGAGATTTGCTTCGGACAAGAAATGCGGACGGCGGACAGTTTTAAGGAATGGTATATCTCTTCCTGAAAAATTTTCAGGCGAGACAATAAATTAGACCTTTGTCTAAGCCAAAACTTTTTTTTAGCTCATAGATATAGGAAATATACTGGAGTTTGTATACCGGTACCGGCCTGTGTAATGGTGTAGTCAGCTGTGGAGCTCAAATTAGGGGTATTCGGGTCCACTCAAGGCGAGCTGAACCCACCACAAACGGGCGCTATATTTGTTATTGCGCGTCTTCTTTGACCTCATCAAAGATGCGTCATTTGGGTGCACCTTGATTTTAACAACCAGCAGCAATATATGCAAACAGAGCGCCAAAACTAATCGGATGCAACCAAGCTTGGATGCAACAGGAAATTTTGGACGTGCTACAATATACAATGCAACTTCGGGAGACATCAGAATATGCCCAATACTAGAACAAGCCTTGTTCCCTCCCTCGGACCCAGCAGCGGCGCTACGAGGCTCGCGGCAAATCACTAACTGTTTGTCAGGTGATGTTGGACAGAGGGTGAGGGACATAAGGCACTAAACTAGTGCTAGCCCAATACAGGAATAAAAATGTTGGTGGGTCCAGGATCTCTCCTTTAGATCTATGGTTTAGCTAGCTAGACTTGCTGTATTTTACTAGGTAATCTAAATGGTAAACAAAAACATACCATTATGTATTCACAATGTATGAAGCAACTATTTTCATCAGAAAAGAGGTCACAAATTATTTGATAGCCCCACTTATTTTACAAGATTTTTGGATTTTAATAAAGACTTCCAGCTATCGAACAGTTTATATTTCTATTAAATATAATTTGATTATCAAATTTGAAAAAAAGTAAAAATAATCATTTTTTATCATGACCCCGATCTCAGTACTGTTTTTATTTTTTCTGCTATTCTATTTTTGTTAGAACATCACAATCCCCCTCCCGTTTTCCCAAAGAAAATGATTGCCTTGTCATCTGATTTAGCACTAGAAATCGCTCTACATTGTCACTGCAGCACACATCACACAACAAAAAGCATTTTAAACCAGTATGTGGTATAGCCTAGCATTTAGATCAGGTTTTAATTAAATATTTTTGGAGAAATTTCTGGCCACAAATATATTTTTGGTGACTTGAATTTTTTAAATTTGTGTACTTGAATGTTGAATTTTTGATAGCTGTTGTATAATTAAGAAATTCCAGAAAATGTCATTTTAAGACCATATTTGGTAGATTTGAACCTGACCTTAAATTCATAAACCTCTGTTGTGAATATGAACCTATAAGCCCTATGTATAAGTACAATATAAAATTTTGGAATGTTTTTTAACAAAAGTGAATTTGAGCAATTTCTCAAAATCAAATACCGGTAACATGGATAAATACAACAATGAAAATGGAGCTACATTTATACATGTTTCCATTTGTACATGCAGAACAAATCAATATTCATATCTGTGTAAACTGCTAGGCAAATAGGGAAAACAAAATGAGTGGTGCTCTGCATGGCAAAATGAGCAAAAAGTTAAGATTGAAGATTTTGAATAAATGGCTGCTAAAGTAAAAATATGGTGAAAAGATCAAATTTCGGGTTTTTTTTAACATAAAACACATTGCTGCATAAGTGTCAACCTATACCTCGTGTTTTGAAGGACAAAAATGCCAGGAAGTGCAATTATTCACGGGTAATTGATCGCATTTTGCTATCATACATTGTACAGTAATCAGTAACATTAAAATTTGATTTTTTTGACAATTTTTTACTGCCAGATTTTGAGAGGGGCTGCCTTGTATTTCGATCTGTAAATGAAAATTGTAGTTTAAGAAAGTACATGTATGACATATTATATATCAGTCGAAAGTTGAGATTATAGAGAATTAAAATGTCATAAGTCATGAACTCAATTTTGAAAATCATGACTTCCTGCTCATTTTTGCCAGAGCACCACTCAAATGTTCTTGAACATTGTAAGCAAAAATACAGGGTAATACTGGGTAAGGGTTGCATTTACAACAATAGGACCCTGCACTCCTGATTTCTGTTTACAATAGAGACGGATCTAGGTCAATGTTAAAACCACCCATAATATGTGATGGCTCACCCCAAAAGGGGAGACTTTGAAGATGATATATCAATTTTGATTTTTTCATTTTATCTGTTGCACCATTTTCTAAGCTTTAAAATGACACCTTACTTGTTGAAATTGATCAAGCTGATCAATTTTTACAACTGAAAATCTGCTGGAAATTCTTATTATTTTATTTATTTTTTGCACCTGTATCTTGAAAAGTTTTCTGTCGCAAAGTCCCCCTTTTCGGGCACGGCTGTTTGATCCTATAGAAATAGTGCTCATTTTTAACCAAATGCACATCATTGGTGGCGCTATTGACAGGGCCGTATGAAGCGGGGGGGCAGGGGGGCACTCGCTCCCCCTGGCTCAAAAAATAGGGACGCTGGCGGGACAAAAATTATAATATCGGGGCGATAGTTTACTACTTTTACCGTCCCGATAATACTATACCGCAAATTTTTTGTCTAATTATGCCAAATTTAGCACAAATATCAAGGTTTTATATCGATTTTTGGCTGAAAATAGCAAAATTTTGACGGTATATACATCGGGACGAAACACAAATTTTGGGACGGTAAATGTGTTTGCCCCCTTGGCTTACATACCTTCGTACGGCCCTGGCTATTGATATAAATTAAGTTTCGGGATTGGTCGAATCTATGATCCCTAATTTTGACATTTCATACATGGATACGGTGGAGGAGACCAAAAATAAATTTTATTCATACTAAATTCAAATACTAAATACTTAATTTATGCATTATGCATATAATTAAATTTCAAAAAATGAACAGAGCCACCTATAAAGATATTGCAAAATATGGGCCGAAAATGTATATTTTGATCCAAAAATGACAATTTTTAAAGAAAATACGAGAAATTAAATTATGCAAACTAATTTGACTGTTCCAACACCTGATTCCAGAAATTATTAACACACTTTCAGGACATTAATGTCTTGTAAGAGTAGTTTTTTTGTCAAAACCTTAATAAATGAGCGCATCAAACAGCCGTGCGGGGTGAGTCATCACATATTGACAATACACAAAAACACAGGGTGAAGTTGCAATGGGGCCCTGCATTCTGGATTTTTGTTTTGACTGTCCAATACATTTTTGTTTGGCCAATAGCTACATGGACAGATCCACATCGGTCACTTTCCTGCAATGCATAGCATATTGTATATTCACACTATCCTAGCTCCTTTTATGGTGATCTGGATTTCTAATCTTGACCTGGAAGATATGGATCGATTTGGATCTGTGTTCCATGTAGATAGCGCCAATATCGTTAGGTGACGTATTGAAGTACTCTAGGGGAAACTACCTTGTCATTTTATTTTAATGAATGAATGTACATGATCAATTATGGAAATAAATCTGAATTAAAACTTGCAAAATGTACCATCTTGATCGCAAACTGGCTTTATTTGCATGCAGCCTGGGCCATATTAAGTCAAATGGCTTATTCCATGAAGTTCGTACAAAAAGTGTGACATACAAAATGTAAGGTTAAATTTTCAAAATAACTTAATTGTAAATCTAATATCACTTTTAATAAGTGCAAGTACCATACTTAAGCAAAAAAGATTGCTTTTTTGCTCATGTAAGTTGTAAACACTTTGGCATTGATTCTTTGTTCACCAAATGTGCTGAAAATCACGATGCTACATGGACACCATTTCAAATTTCTTCTCCCTATATCTTAAAATAAAGTCATGCTATTTCTCATCAATTTGCATTTTAGTAATGTCCAACCATGGTACATTCAAATGAAAGTACCAACGGTATTATTTGAAACTACAAAAAATGTCAAACGAGGCATCAAAAATAAATGGTATGTGTTAATTCTGCTGAAAATGAATATCAATGTTTTTTGGTATCTAAATTTTGCAACGAATGTTACCTAAACGGTTATACACCTGTATAAGTAACCCTTTTTATACTGACAACAATGCAGGTTGTTTATTTCATGACTAAAAGTTGAAAATCAGCTGCTATTGCAGAAATTCAACACAAATTTTACCGATGCTACTTGGACACTTTATCCTGTAGCATTGGTATAAATTTGCATTTTCTAGCAGTAGTTGTTTATAAAATGCCACTCAAACAAACAAACATCATATTATGTCTTCAACCAACAAGAGCTATGAAGGATTTGAACAAGGATGCCTAAAAACTGGCCGACAACAAATTTATCTGTACCGATGCTACATGGACACCGTATACCATGTCACACTAAATTGTCAAATGATCAAAATATTAAACTCTAGATACAATGCTTCTCTAATATTTTATATGAATAATTGTTTGCCATCTAGATAAAAATACTGATAAAAGACTTCATAAAGTCTGTTGAATTTTACTACAGATTCATAATATTTCTCCCGATGCTACATTTTTATACCGATGCTACACCATGGACACCGTGCTTCTTTATCCATATTTTCAATCTTCTGCAAAGGAGCAACTTCTCAATTCAAGTTTCCTTGAGAACAACTCCACAAAGTCTTTTGAAAAGAAGTACATTCATGTCAGTATGTGTACCAGCGGTGCTTAAAAGCAGGTGTACTGGTTTAAAATCTACCGATGCTACTCTGGACACCGTGCATAAAATCAATGATGTTTTGTCACATAATTTGGAGACCACTTGAGATATTGGCATTAAAGTTGGTCAAACTTCAAATATGCCAGTTTGCTTCAATAAAAACATAAAATGAACAAATTGAAGTGATACATGAACTGTTGGTGAACTTATTTTACCTATGCTACATTGGGATTTTCTCTGGACACCGCACGTAGCATAGGGAAGTTGATTTTTGACATCTCAAAATTTTCAAACGGCTGGTTTCTTTTTCATTTAAAGGTTTTTATTAGTGAAAATCAATGTCAATGCATAGAATAATATGTAAAATGAGTTCTGTTTTCTGTTCCAACTGAAAATATTTGTATTTTGCAAACATGGTATGTCTATGTTACGTTTTTTAACCTAAAAAGTGCTGGACACCAAGCACTAAATTGGTCGTAAAAAACTTAAAATGGCAGATAAAGTGGTTAAATAACTTTTAAAATTAAGTTAACCATGTTTCCTACTTGCAAAAATAAAAACAATGGAAAAAAGTTTTAAATAAGAAATGAAATACACCATTTAAATCACAAAAATGGCCATATTTTCAAATTGTCCCAACTTCATGGAATAAGCCAAATGGGTTTACATCTTTTGACCAGTTGGAAGACAAAACTGTAAAGCTTGGATAAAGCATAATATCCATTAGGTTGCATCAGACCCCCCTCATGGCAACCGTATTTTTTGATTCTTGTCTTAAAATGTGCCAAATGTAGATAGAATAAGATTCCCAAAATTATATCTCAATCGGAGTCCGTCTTCTGGGTCCTCCGTGGCCCTCAAGTTTGAGCGAATGACCCTTTTGAACATTGCGCAATAGTCATATGGCAGCTATTTACATAATATGGATTTTCAGTCATAAAAAATGGCTGCTGTGTATAATATCTAATTTTGGGTGTTATTAAACTATATTAATGACACATGCAAGCCAAATGAACTACATTTTAATATAAAGCTGCTTTGCACAAGCCATAATAAGTCATTCAAACACATAGCTGCCCTACGGAATTCTTGTATAATATGGTATTTGACACCATAGCGAGTAATACTGGGCACATGTCTGCAGTGTGTATCATAATGCAAGTCTTGGTGAGTCCTGCGGTGGTCAGCTTGTAGACACCATGTTGGAGAAGATGTATTCTTACAAAGTCAACAAATTGAACATTGAATCCTCAAGATCATCAGAGGTTGTCTCTCTTCTCTCGGTTTAAAGCAAAGTTTGACTTGTTTTCACATTCATGTGATGAAGACATGCCTATTACACAAAACAGGGTGGATGGCAAAATTATTGTACTCCATCAACATGATCAAGATAGCCGTATTGGCAAGACATTGTCAAACTGCTACAAGTAACAGTCACAACAAACCATCAGGTTCCCTTTTTGCTTCCATTACCTACAATTCCTGGTGGTTAATAACCTGCATTCGAACTATTGACGCACCATGGAACGATCTAAAACTGTCACTTGATTTGTCCATCTGAGTCTGCCCCACCAGGTTATGGGAAGCTGCACAAAGGGTGAATATTACAACCGAAGTACCGATAGAATGTGCTCTACGGAAGCACTTCTAAGTGAAGTGAAATGGTTGTGACGATCTACCTGCAGCGAATCACGGGCGCTTTGTTTCCTATTCGGTCAAAAGGCGCTATATAAATGTCATTATTATTTTATTATTATTATTATTAACCATGGCATTACCACTGCCCATTAACGTATGAATCTGTGAATGCTGCAGTATCACAGAGTGCATGAATTAAAACATTTAAATGACATCTGTGGTATTTAATCAGAGATGTAAAGAGATGCTTCCACTCGCCCTCTGCAGTGATAAAGTGCCAAACACAGAATACAAAGCAAATTGCAGTCAAACTTTTAGCCATAAAACGAGAGATTTTCAAGAGGTAATTACTTCCAGTAATTAGAAAGACAACCTGGTAGCATTTGGTATAAACCAATTTTCCTAGACACGATTACTTGGTCAACTTCGCTCGCAGATTAGGACCCTACTTATGGTTCATGATGAGGATACTTCAGATTGACCATCAATTTCTTGAAGAGAAAGTGATGAGTTGGGCAACATCTGCTAAATATAGAATATAGAAGCAACATCAGTGCCATTAATGTTGTCAATGATGCTGCCCAGCGTGCAGTAAAATGGATCTCCGATTTCCTCGGTGCAGCAAAATTGGAGAATCACTATCAAAACGCTTTTCTGGTTGTTGAGCATGACAGGAAACAAAGGCCAAATCTTCACAAACATTAACTTTATACATACAATTTAGAACTGATAGGATAAAGTGTGAATTTGAAGATCCTCTCGTGACATTTTTTGTAAGTTAATAGACCACTTTCGTATGTCCCATAATGCATCTTGAAAGTACCACAAATACGGAACCTTGTGACGTATCTTGCGCAGTCAGGCTGTGCGCAATGCGCAGATCTTCAAATATGGTAGACTGAGCAAGATATGTCACAAGGTCCCGTATTTGTGGTACTTTCAAGATGCATTAAGGGACATACGAAAGTGGTCTATTAAGTTTGAGCACTATTGGGCTTTGAATTATGGTATTACTTGAAAAAGGCAGCTTTATGCTAGTAATGTGTAAGAGCACATGGCAGCTATTCATTATTTTGATGTATTTGCCATATTTATTTGAATTTTAAATTCAAGATTGTATTTAAACAAATCACCATTACATCATCCTATGCATGTGGATTATTTACATGGCAGCCATTGTACTATACCATAATAATGGTAGAAAATATATAGCTGCCATGTGACTATTGCGCAATATTCAAGTGGGTCATTCGCTCAAATTTTAGGGCCCCGGAGGACCCAGAAGACGTACTCCGATTGAATTCTAATTTTTGGGATCTTATTTTATCTACATTTGGCACATTTCAAGACAAGAATCAACAAATTTGGTTGATATGAGGGGGGTCTGATGCAACCTAATATCCATATCAGGTCTGGGGGAGCAGTGAAAGTTCCAGGTATGTCTGGCACCTGGGGGCACTCAAGTATAATGTTGCAGGCATAGCGTGACCAAGAAAAGGGAGAATAAGGGTTGTTTTTAGGATTGAATGGTGAATCAGGTGACACCGTTTAGGGTATCAAAAACACCCATTTTGGCCAATTTTTAAGTAATATGGTACTTTTTACTCAACCCACTTCAAATGCATGTCAAATGATAGAAAATGTCTTTGTTTTTAAAAAAAATCAATGGTTTTATTGCATTGAAACACTGTTAATGTGACATTTTGGGCTAAATTACACACAATATTTGCATGTAAAGCAATAGGAATACAAATTGGTGTTGTGAAACCATGTGCCAACATTGTTGTTGTTTCATGAAAACAGGTCACATATCAATACATTGGAAACTCATTATAATTAGATATCTTGACATATGAAATTAGTAAAGTCCTGATTTAGAAGAAGTATTTTTCCTATACCAAATGTTAAAACACTAATATCTTTTTGTTTTTGTTGTTGTTTTTGAAACTCTGATAAACTAAATTTCGGATATACTTGGAAATAATTTCTCTGTCTCCAAGAACTTCATAATGTATCTGTCTAATGTAGGCTTATATTATGTCTATCTTAAAATTAGGCCTGGCATTTTCAGGCAATTTTGTACTCGGGTACATGGCACATTTTTCGGCCAGGCAATGGGGGACTCGAAATAGCAATGATATGAATTGCAATTAAAGGGGCACTGGACAAGTTCAGCATCATCCCCAAACTTTTCCCCAAACATTTTGAGATTTTTGCATCATTTGTAGGTCTAGGACTCTAATGCACTTTGGTGTGCCAGGGTTAGGGTTAATTAAGATATATGATTGAAGAATAATATACCGTTATATATGCCAAAATTGGAACATGCAAAAAGCTATTTATATTTATGTAATATTTTAAGTAAACCCGTGGGCAGCTTTTCTACCCGGGTAGTGAACTCACAGGCGGGTATCTGAAAACCGAAAACACGCCCGCAAATGCCAGGCTTCATTAAAACTACACATTTTTACTACAAAATACACATTTTTTGGAAGTGTTCACTGCTAATTGAGAGAGTAACGCGTGAATATTCCATGCCTAGACCCGAAACGTGTCCTTCTATTGTTGTTGGATTTAATTCGTGAACGCGTTTTTATAGCAAGTACGCAGTGATCCCTGACGTGAGCGTATATTTTCAAGGTTGTTTAGCTCGCGTGTACGCACAAGGCTCTGAGTACGCGTTCACGAATTAAATCCAACAACAATAATAGAAAATACTCACAATAATATTCCAAAGTCATTGTGGATTATTTCAGTGAATATTTGGGTCCTGCAAGTAAACTTAGTTTACTAAAAATTGATGAAACAACTTTTACAACTCATGACTGTACGATGTCAATTGACTTTCTTGTGACTCTATTGAGAGAGTCACTGGTTGGGACTATTCCATGCCCAACATCAAACAAGTCTTCCAGGTTGACCAGGAGAGACGGGTGAATTGTACCACACTCGGTATGTCCCGAACCAACTTGAAACTGCAATAAAGGCGCCAACAATCTTGTGGCTTGTTGTATGAAAGTAAAGTCCTGTCCAAATCAGCATGAAAAGCCACAGAAACTCAATGATTGATGCACACACATAAAAGACTCGCAAAACTGGATGCAATCGAGCTATCAGTTCAGTTACGGCTTTCAGATTTTCGTTGACTGGAGCTTGATATCCAAAAAGTTGTTTAGCACTGGCGCTGATTGATTTGAACCATGACGCATTGTTCAAAGCATCGGTCACTATCCAATATGCTTGAAGCTCTTCGCGTATGAATAAAGCGCTGTAAATAAGAAGAAACGAGTGTCCAGAAATATCAAAGCCATCCCAAGTGTTGCCGGCTTTTACGCATGTTGCTTTGTTGTTATATCCACTACTGCTGCAACTTCCCGTTAAATTTTCTATGAAATTGAATGTCATTACCCAGAAGCACCAGATTAATGTTCCCACAATCAGACGCGTGAAATCTCTCACAATAAGCAGCGGATAATCCTTCCACAAAATACATCCAGAGAGAAGCAAAAAGGGTGTTGTTACACACAATGTCCAACCCCAAGCCCATTTGACAAAATACTGGTTAAGAAAGTTCTTTCTTTCTGCAAAATATGTTTTTGGAGAGAGGTCTTGATCACCCAATAAACACAACATTGGGAATAAAATCTGCAGAGCCAGAGCAAGATGACCAGCGTTGAAACCTCGCATTTTTGAGTGTTGTTAGTTCAAAATGAGCTATCTTAGTACAAATCTAAATGATGAGATCCAAATAAAAATGTACGTTTACAGTCAGTTATCTTTACAAATGTAGATAATAATATCATTCATGAGATCCAGAGAAAAAATGTAAGCTTACACCTGTCCTTACACTGTACAAAACAAAGCCTGTGTTATCAGCAGAGAGGACAGTGTCAGTGTCAGTGACGGTGTCAGCGAGAATGTTTACTGTTGATGTTCAGCAAGCCTATCTGAAGAGTAGAAAGACAGTAATAATCATCGGCATAATTTGTGAACGTCAGTTACGTCTTTCTTCTGGCTAGATTTATGTAGATTCATCACTGTGATTTATCGAGTAAGCTTACGAGCTGATTCACAGTCACAGAGAAACCGGTACATTTTAACATTCACCGGGGTCTTCACGTGCACTTGATGCTTTCACCCAATTAGAGAAAGTTGGGGTAGTTTGGTCCCGGAGTTTGGCATGTAGCCCGGTGTGTACGAAGTTCCCTCGAATGACAAATTATTTTTTGACGTATCTTTTGAAAACTGACAAACAATTAAACCAGCCTGAAACAAATTAACAAAAACAAAAAGAGGGTTTACAAGTGCACAGACACAAACACGGGCACCTACAATTTTTTAAACATTTGAATCCATTCCCTTTTGTTTTGATTTTTCTCTCCTCCCCTTTCTAGTCTTATCTTTGTTTACTTGGGCCTAAAGTCTTGAATGTAAGAAGCCGCCTGAGTTTGAAGTTTCATTTGATTCCTGACCTATAGACCTATGTTTGAAGTCACCAATCGATTTTTTTTTTGGCGGGGG